>PVLA01001598.1:0-271412 GCA_004027455.1 Hydrochoerus hydrochaeris | reverse complement strand
ACATATTGTCCTCTTAGAAATAGTTGTTCAAATTACAAAATCAAAGCATACAAAGTAGACGATGAGTCTCTACACATATTTCTATTCTTTCTGTATTAGAGGGAAAAATAAAACATAACAAGACAAAACAAAACAAATTCCTATAAAAACATGAAACCAAAAAGTCGTATAAAACCACAGTACAGGGTGATCTACAATGATTACTGTGTTGTTTCTTATTATCTTCCATAAATTGTCTATATCATCAGGCATAATTGAATATAGCAGTATAATTGAATATAGCAGTACATAACAATATTAGTAAAAATAAAACACTGTAGACAGTATAAAACTTCAAAGGCAGGTAATAATCAAACCAGAGTGAATATTCTAGTGAATCTTGTCATCTTAAGTGCAGTTGCCTGTACTCTCAGACTTGATACTATCGATCAAAACAGCTTTGAATAAAATCTATCAATACAAAACAGCGATCTAACAAACCAGATTCGATTATGATCAGTCATGGTAAAACAGTGTAGGTTATACAGAGCTTTAGATTAAGTTAACAGGAAATTAAGGATGATTACTGTACTGTATCCTGTTATTTTCGGGATAACTGTGCCCTCACATCTAGTACAGGTAGAATGACTGGAAAGAATATAATACATCTAAGCAGAGTGGTGTTGAGTAATGTGGTTTTTAAATCCTGGTGAACTATTAACAATATAGTGTATCAAGGCCATCTATGTTAGAGATTCTAGCCATCCTTCTCTGCCTCATTTCTGCTATGCTATTTTTTCTGCCTTTGTTTGTCTACTTTTTTCCTGCATTCTACTGCCTGCCCTGCTCATTGAGGCCTTTCTGCCACTGTTCCTAAAGTCCTGGTATTTTTTTTCTTTCTCTCTGAAATGTCCTTCAGTATTCTCTGTAGGGTTGGATTGGTGGTTACAAACTCCCCCAGTTCCTCTTTGTCATGGAAGCATCTTGTTTCTCCATTAATTTCTAGTGACAGTTTTGTAGGATACGTCAATCTGGGCTGGAGGTTATTTTCTTTCAGGGCTTGGAATACTTCGCTCCAAGCACTTCTTGATCTGATAGTCTGTGTCAAGAAGTCGCCATGATCTTGATGGGCTTACCTTTATAGGTAATCTGTTTATTTTCTCTGATGGCTTTTAATATTCTGTTTTTATATTGAATTTGTGGTATCTTGATTATTATATGCCTGGGCATAGCTCTGTTTTGGTTGTAGGTGGCTGGAGTTCTGTATGCCTCACATAACCGAATGTCATTTTCTTTTCCCATGCTTGGGAAGTTTTCCTTAATTATTTCCGTGAATAGCCTTTGTAATTTGCCTGTATGTATTCCTGCTTCTTCGTTCACATTTCTTATTCTTAAATTGTAGATTCTCTTGTCATTTTCTAGCCTTTGTAATATTACTGCCTGTTTCCTTGTTATTTTTAAGAGATCTTTCCTTTCATGATCACACATTGCAAACTTGTCTTCAAGTTTTGATAGTCTATCCTTAGTTTCTTTTAAGGAGTTTTGCCAGCTTTCCATGGAATTTTTAATTTCCTGGTAATCTCTTTGAATCTGCTTCATGTATTCTAGATTTTCTTTATATTCTTTATCGAATGTTTCTCTCCTTTTTTGTGTTCCTCCCTTCTTCCATCTGTATCTTCCTGAGAGATGCTTAGCATTTCTTTTATTGCTCTACTCATATCTTGCTTTACCTGATTTAATATTTCAGTTTTGAGCTCATCTACAAGGTCCCGAAGATATCTCTTAATGTCTATTAAAGCCATGTCTGATGTTGCATGTTTGCCGCCCTCAGTCTCCCTTGTTTTTCCCTCTCCTGGATCAGTGCTCTCAGGGTTCTGGGCTGGGGGCCTCCTCTTGCCTCTCTCTCCTGTCATGGTCTTGGCCTCCTCCACACAGGTGTACAGTGGAGGTCTCAGCCCCCTTCCCTGTTGGTCATGGTTCCTTGGAGGCTTGCTGGTGAGGGACCTCTGCCCTCTCCTTCCTGCTCTTGTCACTGAGGTGTAAGCAGGGACTGCATATGCCTGCCCCTCCCCTCCAGGCCAGCCAGACTTCAGGGGCCTTCACCAGGTTAGTGTAGGCGCAAGGAATCGATTTGGGACGTTTCATTGGGTCCTGGCCAGGGGTGCAACCCAGTCCAAGCAAATCCCATGAATCTGCTCTGGGGAGGGAGCAACCAACTGAAGTCACTGCGGCTCCCAGTTCAGGCTCCTCCTGCCCGATTCCAACATGTTGCCCATTTGGTCGTGCCCTTCCCATGGAGGGGGTCTCATTCCCAGCACTGACTGTGGATTAATGAAGGTCCCTTCACTGGCTCCGCTCTCTGTTGGACTCACCAACCCCTGACTTCAGCACAACTGTGGCTCCTGTGAGTGGTGGTGGGAACAAGTTTGGGCGGCTCTGCTGGCCAATGTGGATTCAGGCTGGCGCAAATTTGGCGGGTTGCAGTGAAAATGCCATGTCCTGTAATTTTAGCTGTTTCGATTGTAGTCCCAATGTGTTTGATAAACTCTTTTATGTTTTAATTTCTTCCTGTGTCAAGAGGATCCATCTCCCTCTGTCTGGATCTCTCCAGGATGTTTTATTCTGGCATACAAGTTGTTTCTCCCAGGAGGCTTTGTATTTTGTTGCTCACTGATCAGCCATCTTTAGCTCCCCCTCTGAACAGTTAATTTTTTAGAACACAGAATGCATTTTCCTTAGAAACAGTTCTTCAGAAAGGATCATTAAAATCAGATTTTAAAGTACATATGAATCATCTGAAGATCTTGCTCTAAAACATGGTCTCCAAGTCTTGGGTAGGACCTATGCATTTCTAATAAGTTTTCAAATGATGCCTCCTTCTGAGAGCCATATTTGAAGTAGCGGCAATCTGCATATTATGGTACCTGAATTATATAAATTAAATAAGCTTTGTGGACTAAACCTTCATTTCATTGTTGGAAGAAAAGGGATTCCAGGTTCCCAATGAGAGTGCATCTAACATGCTGCCTCAGGCAGACCCTAATGATAGGAGACACTTTCTTTTGCACTCTTTTCTCCTCCCCCTACCTGGGTATTGGGGATCAAACTCATGACCACGCACTTGCAAGGCAGGCGCTTATGCCACTGAGCTAAATCCGTAGCCCTGCACTCTTCTTGAGCCAGGGGAGCTCCTATGAGGATTCTGACAGGTAACAGGATAATGTTTGGTGCAGGAAGGAGCAGGGGAGCCTCACCTTGGGTTAGACGCATTTGAGGTGGCTGTGTCTGTAAGAGCTGCCAAAATAATGAATTCCAGTTTCGCTGAGGACCATTGAGGGAGGGAGGGCTAGAAGCCACCTGTTAGCACTGGTTCATAGGGAATACACAGTGTGGTATCGAGTCACAGAATGGTAGAGGGGCTGGTGGAGGAGGAGCCAGGAATATTGGGCAGCAGCTGTGGATATGACTGTAATTATGAACTGCTGCACTTTTGAGTCACTGTGAGACAGTTATGTTTGCAGTTCTGAAGGTTATTTGAAACAGGTAACTCTTAGATTAAAAAAAAAAAAACACAGTTAAATGTTAAGTATGTGTCCTTTTCTAATTAGTATATGCATCAATCTAGAAGGACAATATCATTTCTGTCCTCACCATCCACTTATTTTAATTGAAAATATAGAATGATCTTTAATTCATACTGTTTTGCTTATTTAAAAAAAACAAACAAGTAAATACAAGCTACAATTAATTTCTGTTGGGAATTGGTTTTTTATTTCCCCCAAAGGGACATATTTAATTCAGTCAAATTAATTGAGATTGACATAAATACATTTTTCTTGGGAATTTTTCACATTAAATTTATGTTCCTGGGGGAGCTGTTTTTTACTCTTAGTCCCTTATTCCTCTCCAACTGCAGCTATTTTTTAAATATGATTATCTTAGGCTAAATGTGGCCTGGAGAGGCTGATGCGTCATCATAAGGGGTGACAAGGTTCTCAGACTCTATGCCAAATAACTTGTGGTGCCTGTTTGAAGATTGTAACTATGGAAACATCTGTTTCAATACAGCAGATAGTTCTTTGTAATCTGTCCAACTTCAGATCTGTCATATAGGCGTGTGGCATACCGCTCAGTAGAAGTCACCTCTTTGCCCCTGAGCATTTTGTGCAGCTCCATAAGTGCTAAGCAGCGTAGGTAACGCTGTGTCCCAGACTGTGTGCTCAAACTTACCACAGTGTGGGGCAACAGAAGAAGAATCAGTGTCCTTTTACTTTAGCCCTGATTCTTTAATTTAAAAATTTGTACATTCTATTGTTTGCCCACTATTTGCATTTGCTTATAACAAGGAGTATGACTGTGAATTTTCTGGCACCTAGTAGAAAAGGCAAACTTGAGTGCTGTTTTTTCCAATATTGAGTTTATGCACTTTTTTCCCTCCAAAGACTTTTCCAGCCGCACAGTCTGCAGCCCCAAGCAGCATGGAGGAACGGATTGCAGAATTGAATCGACAGAGTATGGAGGCTCGTGGAAAACTATTACAGTTGCTAGAGCAACAGAAACTTGTTGGCCTGAATCTTTCCTCTCCACTGGTATCACCTGTTCATTCGCCCCTCAGAGCATGGACTGGTTGGTCACAAATTCATGATTTAAAAACTAGAAATATGAAGGTTTTCATTTTCTAAATTTTGCAAGTTCATGATAGACTACTCTCAGGGTGTGTTAAGTTTTAAGTGAAATGACAGAAATAAAAGCATTTTGTTAACCTTACAGAATTATCCAGGCAAAAAATGTTATCTTTAATCACAAAATTATTCTTAAGAGTGAGCTGCTTAATGCTTTTCATTGCACTGAGCCCTGACATGGTCTCATATATACACACTAGAGATTGCTGTTTGTTGCCTGGCCCCCCAGTGTGAGTACTGGAGCACTCAAGACCATATATGGCAGGAACACGGTAGTGATCTGCCAGTGAGAGTTTTTACCTGGTAGGAATTATTTTGTTTTTGAAATTATTTCCCCAGAAAGCACACTCCTTGAAATTGCTAGATAAATGATGGGCAATGTATCTCCCCTAAGGACCTGCCTCTGTGTTTATTGTGGGGTTCCTCACAGGACAGCTTTGTGTACTCTTCTTCATAATCATGAGGTTATAGAGCAATTGATTTGAATAAATACATTAAATCATTCAAATATGTATGACAATACTGTGTGCCTGCCATGTATGACCTTATACCTGTTTAATAAAGAAACCAGCTGAGGCACAGAGAGGTTAAGTAATTTTCTGAAATTTAAAGCAAACTGTGGTTTTGTATGTGTGTTCTTTCCATTCTGGTGGCGCTGATTCTTAAAGAATTTTTTAAATAATACTCTTAGTTTCATAGTAGGCTCTGTGGGGAATAATGATAAAAATAAGAATAAACCTATACATGAAAAAACTCTTATTTTCTAGGGTAACTGAGGAATAAGATTAAGATTTTATAAGATTAAATTAGATTTTAATTTCCTTAAAGCCAGGAAATCACTGGTGGGTTTATTGTTGTGGTTCATTTTTTTGAGACAGGGTCTCACTCTGTAGTTCAGGCTAGCCTTGCACTCACAGGCTAGCCCAGAATGACCTCAAATTCATGACAATCTTCCTGCCTCAGCCTCCCAGGCTGGGATTATAGGTGTGGGCCATCATGCTTGGTTTAAGAAATCACTGGTTTTAAGCAATTGCTCTTAGGAGCCTCTGTGAAACTGCCAGAGATGCATAGCAAGTCCATAGTAAATAGTGAATATTTGCTGATTGATTACCCACTTCTGAAATATTTAAAATGTATATAATTATACTTGTATACATTTTGGTCAGATGAATTCTTCAGCCAACTTTTCCCTCATATGTTAGTGTCTTTGGTAATGGTAATAATGTAACAGATTTGATAGGTTGGAAATTTTATTGAATTTCTTCAGAAGTTTCTCCTTCTCTCCCTTTTGTTTAAACTTTAGATATCTTTTTTTGGAAAAAGATCTCAAATTCTTTAGGATGGTCTCTTAACTTCTGTTTTTTACTTCTAGATCTCACATGGTGGCACTTGTCTGAAGTTTCTGGCTGTCTATGAACTGCATGCTAATGAACTGACACTAGTAACTAAAGTTACATAGTTCATTTTTCAGAAAAATCTTGCAAGTGCATCTGTGGGTCATAATGATAATACTGAAAAAACCCCACATTTGTAAAATAAGATTGAAATTCAACAAAATTTTATCTTATTGTCAGGTAATAAAACTTTTTTTTTTTTTTTTTTTTTTTTCATATTTTAGAAGGAGGAAAGAAGACCTCTGATGCAGGTATCCTGGGAATAGAGGTTCCAGAAAACACAAAAGGCAATACCGTCTCACCTGTCAGTGGGACAAATACAAGAAGGTAGGGCTACAGTGTGAGCAGTTTCTTGAAAAATCAAGAATGTGGTGTGAGTTTTATTCTCTTTGTAGTTTTTAAAAGGATGTGCATAATATCTGACTTAAAATCAGAAAGACTCATAAAGAGAAAATAGTTGGAGAGGAGAAGTTGGGGGGAGTAAGATGAGTGGAGAATAAGGTTAAGGAGAAAATTATGGCTTGGCTACTGAAAATAAAAGTGGGCTAACCACATATGTGGAGTATGTATGAGTTACAAAATAGGAGATAACACAACAAGATGGGTAAATTGACTGGTAGTGTTCCTTTACAATAGGTGAAACTGCGATTCACGGAGCTGAGTGATTTGCAGTGGGTCACATATTTGGTGTGGTGACATTACAGATGTACCTGGCTTCACTGTCTGCTCTGCATCCTCATGTACTGCACTGCTCCAGTTCTCATTACTCTTCTACTGTCCCACCACTGCTACCCACTTTCCCCTGTAATGTCACCAACTTACCTGTATGACATGGTAGTGGCAGGCACACTGGTCAGAATCCACAGAACGTATCACATAAAGAGTGAACCCCAGTGTAAAGCATGAACTTTGGCAATATATTGGTACTGGATCATGGGTTGTAACAGATGGGCCACACTAATGCCAGATGTTAATTGGGAAAACTGTTAAGGTGCAGGTGCAGGGACACGGGAAGTGCGTGCGCTTTCCACTTAGTCTTTCTGTAAACCCAAAACTGCTTTAAAAAATAAATTGGTGGGGAGGGGGGAAGATGTAGGTTGGCGAAATTGTGTTACAAATAATTTTCCTAATTTGGACCTAAGTCAGCCATTCTTTTTCAAGCTCTTGCTAGTATTAACAATTGTCATTGCTTGCATAATTTGTGAAGATTAATAATAGCTCATTCTTATTATCTTTTTATTCTCATAAATAGATCTTCAGGGGCCACTAGTAATTCTTGTTCTCCCTTAAATGCCACCTCAGGAAGTGGGCGTCCCACACCTACTAATCCAAGAACAAAGGTACATTATAAAATGTAATTGTGAAATGTTTGTAGGGGTTATGAGGGCAAGGATAGAAAGTGATTGATTTTAGTGATTTCCATCTTTAACTATTATTCCTGGTATCCTAAAATCCTCAGAAAATACTATAATTCATTTTCATTAGAGAAAAAAAGTCATATACTTCTGTTTTCTAGAGTAACTAAAAAATAAGGTAAAATTCAGTAGGATTTTAAGAGTCTTTTAAGATTGGACATTCCTGGTTTCATGCAAGGCTTTCCAAATACTGTGGTAGGACATACAGGTGTGCCTTAAATGGAGTGTAGGTATACCGAGATGGTGGTTTCCCCGGCCTTGCTGTGACTAGCTGGAGTGTGGGACATCTAGAGCCTGGGGTCCAGGGATTTTATCCCAGTGTTTCAGGTTATGGCACAGAGGGTAAACAAATGTCTCATTTATTCTTCATGTTACCTATTATGTTACATGGTTGTAAGAATGTAATCATTTCACAGTGTATCCAAATTTTACTGAAGACATTTTTATTTTAATTTTTTTGTAAAAAAAAAATAGTTCTTTTTAATGTTTTGTCATAGGAAATTGTGAGGCTATCTTGAAAATCATAAAACTACTTTTGGTAGGCCCAAACCAACAACTGTCTGATGTGGAGGAACCTTTGCTGGTCTTATCACTGACTTCTGTAATTAGATCAGAGTGGGTACTTGTAGCCCACATGAGAGGCTTAGCTGTTCTCATTTGCCTAGCACTGGATTTGTCCTTTGCTATTTCTTATATTCTAAAAAGCCTTGCAGATTAGCTATTTTATATAATTTACCACTTGTTCCAGTCACTTAGTAACATTTAATTTACTAAGATCAAGTAATTTATTTTTATTATTTTAAAAAGTTGTACTTTTAAACCACTGGATTTGTCCTTTTTAAAAGAAAGGATTGCTTAATCAGTAGGGGTTCTGTTGAGTAGGTAATCAGTTATTTGTACTGTCTCTATTACAGAAGAAACATTACCCCTCCCATTCAGTGACACAAGATGACTTTGTTGTATACTTTGTATAAATGATCTGTAAATGGTGAGTAGTTTCATGTTTCTGGTTATCTTTTCTAACTCCTTGCTACATCTTTGTTCAACAGATTGAAAAACAAAATGAAGAAGGCTGGTTTGCTCTTTCTACCCACATGTCCTAAGTGAAGCTGCAGTCACCTTTTAAGGAATGCATTCTGGATACTTTACTGTTGACTGTACACTCAGTTTACTCCCCTTTTCCTGCTCATGCTTTCAAGTTTTTTAGTCTTTTTTCAGATGAAACCTACAAAGATCCTGTGAATTAATACTAACAGAACAGAGAAAAAAAACAATTTTTTTTTTTACCTTTTCAAATATGTTTTCAATAATCAACTAGCCTTATAATTCCCTATGAATGAAATTTGGCTATAGGGAAATTAAAGTTTTATATTCTAATAATTTCTAAAATATTTTAAAGTTTTTTTTTTTAAGTAACACATTTTTACCTTCATTATCATTATTTAGGTTTTCTTTTTGTTCAGTGCATCTTAAATGTTGAGCTATTTCATTTTCTCCTAAAGGACTAAATTGTTTTGCATATGCTTACAATAAAATGCCTCTGTGTGGTTAGTCTGGTTTTCAGAAAAATATAACACCTTTGGCTTCTTCTCTGTAGGAAAATTACTGCTATCCAAGTAGAATGTACAGCTTTAAAAATTGTGGGAATGTTTATATTTGCTTAAGGAGTTAAAAATGATTGTGTATATTCTAAGAATCTTGATTTAGTTTTTATATATGAAAATACCAAGAATGATAATGTGCATCAAATAAAGAATGATCATAGAACCCAAATGTCTAAATGTAATAAATGACTTAGTGGTATATTTAGTGTTTGAAACAATTACTTAAATACAAAAAACTTCTATCAGTTTTCCCAGTTCACAATCTAAGCAGATTGTAAGGTTAGGTTTTTCTTTTAGGCACCTGTTTCGTTCACAAATGTTGGTTTCTATTTTCCAATTGCTTTTTGAATGATCTGTGACCCTTGACTCTATGAAAGGAGTTTTCAGCTTGAGAGGTGGGAGGGAAGGGCGGCGGCAGTAGGTTGGAGCACTCTGCCACCTTCCTCTTCTCTGGAGTTATGAGTCATTGGCCTAGAAAGTGCCATATGCAACTTTCTCTCTTCATTTTGTGGCAAAAATAATATCCTTTTAGCACTGCTGATTTATTTATGTTGTTACTTTGCATTATGGGAGATTCTTCTATCTATATTGCAGTTTTACCTCTTGAAACTTGGTATTTAATAAATTCTACACCTGTGTAAAAAATTTTAGTGTTACTCCTTATCAAAATCTCAAGATACCTACTTGTTTTGCGAATGCATTCTTTTTGAGATGCATTTTCCTTCAGGTTTTTCAACTAATTAGTTACTTATCTCCCCTGTTGCTTTAAACTTCAAAATCCAGTACAGTTAACTTAGGGAGCTTTTAAATACCAAGTGAGTCCGAGGGCTCAGCCTGTATTTTGTGTGTACCCAGAGTCTGCAATACAGAAGCCCACAACCTACACTTTACGCTTTAAAAGCTGACAGAGATATTAAAGTTTAAAACCAACCAACCAACAACAAAAACCCACTACACCCTCTCCTCCACGTTCCACCCTGGGTTTTATCTTTGTGCAGCTGACGCTGATGCTGCTGGCAGGTTACTTTTTATCACAAGAACCGCGCTCCCTGGCCCAGTCTTTAAAACGTCCTTGACAAATAATACTCGCCTTTAGATTTCAAGTTAAAACTTTCCAATGCAAGACCGCCCCTGCGGTCTGATCCGGGCTCCTCCAGGCCACTTTGGAATGTTAGGCAAGTACAGATGTCATTTAGCTACCAACGCAGCGTCCTCCAGCAGATGATGCGCCCGCAGAACCCTGGGTTTGTCTTGGTTTGTCCTGGACTGTGATCCAGGTCCACACTACTCCGGAGCTAATGCTGACGCTGACCGCGCATGCGCCTCACGCCTGGCGGGTCTCCGCCCCCCAGGGAGCCTCAGCGTTTCCTTGGTGACCGCGGTAAACTAGCAGTCGGGAGCTGCAAACTTGAAACTGGTATCGGGTAAGTTTGGGTTCCTGCAGCTGGGCTCTCCCACTTAACTCTGTTAGTGACTCAGCAGTGGAACCCGCTAGGACTTTAGGCTGAACGAACCAGGATTCTGCAAGTTTTGCTGAACCACGTTATTTTTGTCCTCTCTAAGGTAGTGAAAAACATTCCAGGTAACCAGTAGAGGATAGTTATTATAGGCACAGTTTCTGTCTGCAAAGACTCGAAGTGTGATCCAGTTAGGCAGAAGTGTGACCTGGGTTGGCGGAAGGCAGCTGGAGAACCAGCTGTCTGGGAAATCTGGTGGGAAAGTGCTCGGGCTTTGGGATCAGCAAAGTCCCCCATTCCCCAGACTCAGCTGAGTACCAGGCTTGGCAGGTTGGGTCCTCAGCACTTGTTTCCTCTTCTCTATAAAGGAGGACAGCAATACTTACCTCATGGGGTTCAGATTGTAAATAAACAGGATAATGCAGACCAAGTGCTTACTACATAGAGGGCACATGGTGCACGATAAATATTTATGTGATCAATACTCAAAAGCAGTAGCATACAAGTGCTCAGTGTACTCAGTCAAACTTGCTTTATTCTATGTACCCAGCTGGCTAAGACTTGAGAGGCTAAAGAGCGAGTAGGGACAGACAGGGAAGGGATATGAACTACAAAAACCTACCAGCCCTAAGATGAAGGACTTCAATGCCATGCCAAGTAATAGCGTAAAAACTTGGCTATTTGAGTTCCTATTTGATGGAAATGAAGAGCCATTAAAGTTTTAAACAAGGAAAGGGGCACGTTAAAAATGTTCCAGAAAAAGAAAAAGGTTCCAGAAATACAAAGAACAGGGCTGAAAATGGTAGAGAAAGGTAAAGCCAGGTATGAGGCTATGATGATGGCTGAGGTTGGACACAAGAAAAATCAATTACAAATGGTGACAGTGGACCCAGTTATTAAAAGAATTTAATAACTGGATACTCAGTAACAAATCTTGGAAGTCAGCCGCTCAAGTTGGTGAGAGGGAAGGATTCAATGAATAACTGCTTTCTCATCTGTAAAAGTTGATAGTTATAATTATGATAATAGTATCTATTAAATAATGTTTTAAAAATATGTGTGTAGAATTTCTTAAAACTTGCTTCACACATGGTAAGCATTTAGAAAACATACACTATTATTATTTTTCTCCAGTTTGCAAAGTCAAACTGAGTTTTAAAGTTTTGAAACTAGACAGCCCAATGAGTTGGTTAAGAGAGTTGGCCGTAGATTAACAAATGACCCTGAGAGTGCCGTCTAGCTAGGAGAATTGTGTAAGATGGGATATGGTGTGGAAGGCACAAATAGACATGAACCTTTACACAGAATGTCCCAAAATTACACCAAAAGACTCTCAGAACTAATGAACAACTTCAGCAAAATGGTAGGATACAAAATAGCCACACAAAGATGAATAATGTTTCTGTATACCAATGTTGAAACTAACAAAAGAAGAAAAAGCAGGCAAATAATTCCATTTACAGTAGCTTCAAAAAACTTACACTTAGGAATTAACCTAAGAAGGTTAAGACCTCTACAATGAAAACTATAGTACTCCGAAAAAAGATTGAGGAGGACCATAGTCAAAATGGTCATAGTACCAAAAGTGATATGTAGATTTAATGCAATTCCAATCAAATTACCAACAACATTCTTTAGAAAACTAGAAAAAGAAAAAAATTTATATGGAACCGAAAGATACCTAGACTAGCCAAAATAATTGTTATTGTTTAGATCTAAAATGTGGCCAAAAGCCTCATGTGCTCATAGACAAGGCTTTTGGAAGAGGATTAGACCACAGGGGTGCTATAGTTGACTTGCTGTTAGGAAGTGGGTTCTCCCTAGAAGAGGCGGGTCACTGGGGCTTGACCTGCATAGTAGATCTCCCTTCCTGCTCCTCCCTTCATTTTCTCTATTTCCTGGCCACCATAATGTGAGCAGCTTTCATCTGCTCAGGTCTTTCCTCTATTCCACTGACTATGCAAAGATTGAGACTTGTAAAATTGTACACTAAAATCAACTTCTTTAAGTTGTGGGTATCATGTATTGTGTCTCAGTGATAAGAAAGTGACTGTCAGTAGTCTTGAACAAAAAGAGCAAAGTAGGAGCATTACACTCCTGGATTTTAACTTATACTGCAAAAATTATAATAACAAAAAGAGCATGATGCTAGCACAAAAATTGACCTGTTGACCAATGGATTAAAGCTGAGGTTGTAGAAACAATGCCATGCACTTTCAGCCATATGAATTTTGACAAAAGGACTGAAAACATATGCTGGAGAAAAGATAGTCTCTTTAACAAATGGTACTGCGATAACTGGTTATCCACATGAATGACTCTAGACCCGTATCTCATGTTCTGTACTCAGCTCCAAATGGATCACAGAGATACATAAAAAACAAAAACATTAAATCTTCTGGAAGATAAAATTGGTAAAACTCAGGCTGAGGCTGTAACTCAGCAGCACAGTGCCTGTCTGGCAAGCATGAGGCCTTGAGTTCAATTCCTAGTACCCCTCCCAAAAAATGTAAAACTCTTGAAGACTGAGGGATAGGCAAGGACTTTCTGAATAGGATCCCAGGTGCACAGGAAAGAATACCAAGAATTAATGAATGGGATCATGTTAAATTAAGACTTCATCACAGCAAAGAAAACCATCAACAAAGTGAAGAGACAACCTACAGAATGGAAAAAAAAAATTGCTAGCTACTCCTCAAGCAGGACTAGTATCTAAAATATATAAAGAGCTAAAAAGAATTAGATCCCCCAATCAAAAATAAGTAATTGAAAAGAATATGTGTATTTCAAAAGAAGAATTACAGATGGTAAATAATTATATGAAAAAAAGTGTTCAATGTGTCTGGTCACTAGAGAAAAAAGCAAATTAAACAACACTGAGATTCCATCTTACTTCAGTAAAAATGGTCATTATCAAGGACTCAAAAAACAATAAATGTTGGTAAGATTATAGAGGAAAAAGAAACCCTTCTACTCTATTGGTAGTACTGCAAACTAGTATAACCACTGTGAAAATCAGTATGGAGGTTCCTCAAAAACTAATACTAGAAATTACATTTGACCCAGCTATTCCCCATCGAGGTATCTTCCTGAAACAGTTAAAGACAACGTATACACTGCTACATGCACATCTATGTTTTCACGGTACAATTCATAAGCTAAATCTTGGAAGTGGCCTGT
The DNA here is from genome assembly GCA_004027455.1 of Hydrochoerus hydrochaeris. Lineage (NCBI taxonomy): Eukaryota > Metazoa > Chordata > Mammalia > Rodentia > Hydrochaeridae > Hydrochoerus > Hydrochoerus hydrochaeris. Next base: position 257,701 of record PVLA01001598.1, on the reverse strand, counting down.
GTGCCCATCAATAGATGGATAAAGAAAATGTGCTATTTATACACAATGGAGTACAATTCAGCCATAAAGAAGTCATTTACAGGAAAATAGATGGATCTTGAGATTATAATGGAAGTGAAATAAATTAGATATAGGTTAAATATCACATGATTTATATGAGAAACCTAAAATATAATTGAAATAGCAAAAATGACAGGAAACAAGGAGGTAGATTTTGTGGAAGTGGGAAGGGGAATTAGGGAAGGGAAACAATTGGGCAGGGATAATGAGAGTAAAAATGATCAAGATGAGACTTTATGTATGTAATAATTCCCTCAGTATGAATGTAATTATCATGTATTATAGACATCTACTGATAAGAAAAAAGGGGGAAAAAAAGGTGATGCAAATGAGTTTAGTCATCTTAGTTGGCTATGGAGTGGTTGTACTGCGTAAATATGTGATACACCTGTCTGCTTCCTGCCTGAAAGGAATACAGTGACTGTCCTCAGCACGTGAAGTGACTGGGTGAAGTCATAGTTCCTTCCTTCTGGAAACTGTCCAGACCTTACAAAGAGATACAAAATTGAAAGGCACATTTGAAGCATTGGAAATGAACTTACCAAGTTATTTTGATAGGAAGAAATTAGAATCATGTGCTTGAGGAGAGACTGGTATTCTTCAAGCTGAGAAAGGAGATGTGGGGAGAAATAAGAACTACCTACTGTTGGGGACCCCTGCCGTGAGCCTCCAGTCTTCTGCCAGGTGTTAAAGGCACACAGTGAGAGAGAAAGGGCAGAAGAGAAAGTGACAGTTTAGCGGGGATCTGGGGAACAAAAGACTAAGAGGAAGCCTGAACCTAGGCATTTACTGATTGAGGGGGAGATTATTGGGTGACTCAAAAAGGCGGGGGGATGATTTTATGGTAAGAAGGATCTTGCCAGCTGGGCATGGTGGCTCATGCCTGTAATCCCAGCACTCAGGAGGCAGGAGGATTGTTGTGAGTTTGAGACCAGCCAGGGCTACAGAGTGAGCTCAAGGCCTGCCTGAACTGCATAGAGAGACCCTGTCTCAAAAAGACAAACAAAAAACAACAACAACAACAACAAAAAAAAAAGAAGGATCTTGCCCTGGAGTGTCTTTTAATCTTAGTGGGTTAGAAAGGATGGCCCATCCCTAAAGAGATAATGGAAAATCTCAAAAGGAGCGATACTGATAATCCCAAAACCCCATTCATACCTTAGGAAAATATGCAAAATTAGTCACTGTGAATTGTGGTCCCCAACAACCTGCAATTATTTAAGTGGTTATAAGTGCATGGAAAAACTTATTCTGGGTGTTTGCAGAAGAATAAAGGCCAAATGGATCTAAGCTGCACAGATTTCAGCTTAGTTAAGTATACTTAGAATTAGAGCTGAGCACTAACAGAATGTGCTCACCCTAATTGAAAACATTTAAATTTGCTGTGAACTGTTCTGAAAGCTTTACTGTATTGACTGTCTAAATTCAATCTTGTAACATAGGTGCTGCATTTTAAGATGAGAATGATAAGATACTGTGAGGTTTAATATGTCTAACACTGCACATGTAGGATTTAAATCCAGTCAGAGCAACTCAATAGCTGTTATTCTTAGCCTGTCCCCTTGTCAAACACCCTAAAATACTTTTCTAGTGGAATCTCAGTGTGTTACCCAAGCTGGTCTTGAACATTTTCAGTCTTGATCTTCCTGTTTCAGCCTCTCAAGTAGCTGAGACTTTAAGAATGTATCACCATTGCCAGCTCTTGATCATATTTATTGAGCCTGCTGTACATTAAAAGGAATTATCTGGTAGTAATAATAAAAACAATATCATTTCTGAGTACCTACTATGTGTTTCATATAAATCCATGGTTTTTAACATTAGTTCATGTGCCTGGCTGCACAAAAGTATTGCCTGGGGAGTGAGACTATTTTAATGATATTTTAAAAAAATTTTTTCCCAAGTGATCCTAAAGTGCAGTCAAAGTTGAGAACGACAGATACAAGATATCTCATTTACTGTTTACAACAACTGTACCAGACAGCAATATCACCTCATTTCACATATAAAAGGACTAAGAAGTTAAAAAACTTATGCCTTGGTTAAGCTGGGAGGTCAAACTGGGAGGTCAAGTTAAGTCTTTTTGACTCCAAAATTTTACCAGGTCACAATACAGTTTGCAATCTAATTGACATAAGCAACACTGCCAAAACAAAAGCAAACAAAGATCATTAGTTCCATCACTAATCTCTAGGAGCATGGGAGTTTCTTGCACCTGATCTGCTAAGCTGCTTTTTATAGATTCTTCAGTAATCCTTCATTATGCAGAAAAGCTAAAAAAAAAAATAGATCTCAGCATTTATTGTCCATTATTGCCAGTTTGGAACACTGGGAAGATTTCTTGCACACCATATGCACCCTGATATTAACTGGTTTGTGACAATGAAGCTTATTGCACAGTAGCGTTAGCCATTGGAGGAATGAACTGTTTATTTTAATAAAGATTAAAGTGTGGTGCTTTTGTCTTGACATCAAGCTACATTTTGTTGTCATTCACTCCTTTCTTTATAGAGTGCTTAGTTAATCATAATTGTTTCTGTTCCCACCTTATGATTATCTTATGAATAAATTCATTAGATCTTATGGGCTATTTTTATGAGACTTTAGATTATATTCAATTATAGTACGTTAAATGTATTTACTAAAAAAGGCTAAAAGGTAGAAAGTGATCTCATGAAGCTTTTGATATGAGACAAGCAGGAAGGAAACCTATGAGTTTCAAACTATTGAGAGATGTTTGGCCCATCCGGACTCTTGGGTTTAAAAAGGACCATAAACCAGGGAATGCAGAGACCTCTTGAAGAATAGGAGGACTCTTGTACAACAGCCAGCAAGAAGACATGGTCCTCAGTCCTACACCCACACAGAGCTGAATTCCACCTGCAACCTAAGTCAGCCCAGAATGAGATTTTTCCTCAGAGCCTCCAGAAACAAAGGTATCATTGCCAACACCTGACTCCAACTTTTCTGACTCTTAGGAAAAGAGAACCTGAGTGACCCTGGGCCTGGACTTTTGACCAGTAAAATTGAGATAATACATAGGGAGTTACATAAGGTGCCAAACTTTTGGTAATTTGTATGACAGCAGTATAAAACTAAAACATTATGTATTGTGTAGAGTTACTAAAACTCACAGATTAAAAATTTTTTTCATTTAGTTCTCAGTTGATTAGCAGCAACAAAATATCCCTTCAGTTTTGTTGGCAAATCAGCAACCACTTCTCTTTACTTATTTGGGGTCTATATCATGGCATTTTAGAAAGTCGTTTCATTTCCTTCCAATATCTTAAATGTTGATTTATCAAAGAAATCAGTAGCTATTATCATCTGATACATTTGTCAGCTTTCTTGTTGCTCTGGGGCATAGTACCTGACACCCAAAATTTGAAGTGAGGAGAGATTTAATTTGGCTCTTGGTTTCAGAGGTTTCAGTTCATGGTCAGTTGTCAGGAACATAAAGGTGGAAGCACAGAGTAGAGCAAAACTGCTCATTTCATGGCAGCTGGGAAGCAGAATACGGGCTAAGAGTGCTAGTGAGAGCTATGTTCTCTGAAGGCATGCCACGAATGTATTAGTTACTTTCCCATTGCTAGGACAATACCTGACACCCACAGTGTAAAAGAGGAGACCTTTATTTTGGCTCATGGGTTTAGTGTATGGTTGATAGACTAACAGGGAGAAATGGCAGAGCAGAGGGGTTGGTGGCGGAAAAAAATTCTCAGTTCATGACAGCTATGAAGGAGAGAGACAGACAGACAGACAGACAGAGACAAAAAGTGAACCCTTTCAGGTTCTGGCCCCAGTAACCCTCCTCCCACCACACCTCACCTTCTAATACAACATTCAATTACTGAATTCATCATTGGGTGGGACAACTGATGTGTATAGTACCCTCCAAATGCATGAGACTGTTGGGTTTTAAATCCAAACCATAATACTCAGTGACCCACCTCTATCAACTGCTCTCTGCTTCCTAACAGCACACTGACCTCTTCAGCACATGACACCTGCAAGATCCAGTTCTCTCTCCAGGAGTCTCTCTCTCTCTCTCTCTTTTTAATTTTAAAGAGTAAAACCAAATGAGAAAAACATGGGGTCATTCAAAACAAAAGGATGGAGATAGTACATAATTAAAACCATAATACAAGGCAATCTACAAAGGTTACCATGATGTTTCTTGTTATCTTCTATAGAATTGCCCATATCATCAGGTACAATAAAATTGAACATAGCAGTACAGAACAAAATCAATAACAAAACATTGGAGATATTATAGGACTTCAAAAGAGAGTAATAGTCAAACCAAGAATGGGTATCATAGTGAATCTTATTGTCTTCAGAGTAGTTACCTATACTCTCAGACTTGATACTATCAAACATAATAGATTTGAATAAAATCAGTCAAGACAAGATAGTGATAGAACAAGACAGATTCAAATAAAATCAGTCAGAACAAGGCAGTGAAAGCAATACAGATTTTCAGATTAAATTAATAGGAAATTAAAAATGATTACTGTAGTATATCCTGCTATCTTTGGAATAGCTGTCTATGCCCTCAAATCTAGTACAAGTAGACAAACTGGAACAGAATATAACCAAACAAAACAGGGCAATGAAAGCAATATGGGTTTCAAATCATGATACAAAATTACCAATGTCCTCTGCCTTCCCTGTTTAGACAATTCCTCCCCCTTCACTTTCCCAGGGTGCGTTGTACATTTTGTATCCCACTAACTCTTTTAGTTTTTAAATTAGGGAGGCAACCTGCTATTTACCTAAGTGGTTCTGAGCCTTTTTACCCCAGAGCTTGGTCTCAAGTTGTATTCATTACCTACAAGAGGCTCAAGGTTTTCCTTGCTTATAGCTGAGTAGTTCTCCATTGTATAATAGTGTTATGTCATTCCAACCAATCTGCAGCTGATGGGAGAGCTACCCCTGCTTTTTTCTGGTTCCCTGTCAGAGCATTATTTTCTTATCTTTGACTTTCAGTCCATAAACTTTATTTCAGGTTAAATATATTTCTTATACAGAGCATCTTGATGGGCCCTGTCTCCTGAGCCACTCTGCTTTGTTTCTTTTTATTAGTGTATTGAGGCCTTCCATGTTAGCAATTATGGCCAACCATCTCTGCCTCACCTCTGCCATGTTACTTTTTTGCCATTGGTTGTCTACTTTTCCCCTTCATTCCACTGTCTGCCCCATTCAGTGAGCCTCCTCTGTTGCTGTTCTTGAAACCATGGTCTTTTTTTCTCTCTCTCTGGAATGTCAGTATTTTTTGTAGGGTTGGCCTGGTGATCATGAACTCCCCCAGTTCCTCTTTGTCATCTTGTTTCTCCATTAATTTTGAGAGATAGTTTTGCAGGGTACATCTGTCTGGGTTGGAGGTTATTTTCTTTCAGGACTTGGAATACTTCACTCCAAGTTCTTCTTGATTTGATGGTTTGTGTCAAGAAGTCTGTCGTGATTTTGATGGGTTTTCCTTTATAGGTGATCTGTTTCTTTTCTCTGACAGCTTTTAATATTCTGTTCTTGTGATGAATTTCTGGGATCTTGATTATTATATGTCTGTGTGTAGATCTATTTTGGTTATAGCTGGCTGGATTTCTGTATGCCTCATTTATCTGAGTATCATTTCCTTTTCCTATGCTTGGGAAGTTTTCTTTAATTATTTCTGTAAATAGCTTTTGTATTTCCTTTGTGTTTACCCCTGCTTCTTCACTCATATTTTTTATTCTTAAGTTATAGATCCTCTTGTTGTCTTCTAGCCTTTGTATTGTTACTTCCTGGTTCCTTGTTACTTTTAAGAGAGCTTTCCTTTGGTGATCACACATTGCAAACCTGTCTTCAAGGTTTAATAGTCTAGTTTCTTTCAAGCAGTTTTGCCAGCTTTCAATGGAGTTTTTAATTTCCTGGTAATCTCTTTGAATCTGTTTCATGTATTCTAGATATTTCTATATTCTTCATCAAAGATTTCTCTCCTTTTTCTAAGCTCCTCTATTCTTCCATCTGTGTCTTCTTGAGAGGTACTTAGCATTTATTTTATTATTTTTCTTGTATCTTCCTTTACTTTTATTAGAATTTCTGTTTTTAGTTCTTTTATAATGTCACAAAGATAATTCTTTATGTCAGATGCTGCTTTTTCAGACACCACAGGTGTGCAACCCCCGATTTCTTCTGTGTTTACCTCTTCTGGGCCAGTAGAGTTTGTGTTGGGGGCTGGAGACTTCCTTTTGTTTCTTCTTCTTGTCATGTTTCTGGTTTCTTCCAGACAAGTAGGTAATGGGGGTCCCCTACACTTCCTGTATTGGCCACAATTACTCTGAAGTGTGCTGGCTAGAGACTGCTGCCCTCCCCAGTCTGCTGATGACCTCTGAAGAACAAGCAGGGGCGGGCAGGCTGGCCCCTCCCTTCTGAGCTAGTCAAGCTCTGGGAGTCTTCACCATGTTAGCGTGTGCCCCACAAATGGGGTGGTTAGGTATAGCTTCAGGCAGACCTTGTCCTTTGCTATTGGATCACATACAGAGGCAGGACTCAGTCCAAGCAATTCTCAACAATCTGCTCTGTGCTAGGAATGGCTGACTGAAGCCTCTGCAGTTCTGGTTCTGGGTTTATCCTGGCCAATTCCAAAATGTTGCCTGGCCAATCGCCCACTCCTGCTGGAGGACTGATTTCCACGCACTCACTGTGAGCCAGTACAGATCACCAAGCCGGGTGCTGTTCTCTGCTCTGCCATTCCCCTCCACGACTACGTCCTCCTGCCAAGGCCCTCAGGCTCGCCAACGCCATACTTCACCATGATTGTGCGTCTTCAGATTCCAGCGGTGTTTCATACACAATGGGACCAGCTCTGGTGAGAGCGAGACTGGCTCCAGCCTTTCCGTCCATGATTTTCTTTCTTTTTTTTCCCCCTTTAGTTTCTTCCTGGGTCAAGAGGCTCCATCTCCTTCTTTCTGGTCTTCTCCAGGATGTTATATTCCAGCATCTGAGCTGTTTCTTTCAGAAAGGCTCTTTCTTTTGCTGCTTATTGATCCACCATCTTCTCCAAGAGTCTCTTAATCCAATCAAGCTGACAGTTATGATTAACTGTAACATCATCCTAGCTAAAATGGCTGTTATCAAAAACCAAGACCGTTCTAGTTCTGCTCAACCTCAGACGAATCAGAATCAGTGACATAGAGGGTTATTTTGAGGTTATGTTGAGAGAATTGCCAATGTCTACTTGAAATACAAAGACCAGAAGTTTATACATCTTTTTATCTGTAGCAGTGCGAAGTATAATATAGTTTGTATGTAAAAGTACTCAATAGTTTTAAGAACTGAATTGACTTAAATTATGAAGAACTTTGAAATCAAGGGATAAAATAGAATTTAGGTATATTTTTAGTTTCCAAACAATTTTATTCATAGTATGTGATAATTTGCATCTAAGCCCTGCAAAAACTGACAGTATCTCCTACAATTCTCTTTTCTGATTACTTGCTATAAGCAGAAAAGTGAGTCTCTGTTTCCAAAACTGGAAGGAATAAAAAATAATAATAAATGATAGAATTTGGACTTTCCAAGATCTTGCAACTTTCTGTCATTTGATTTCTAATCCTACTCCTAAGCCTTGTGGGGTGGGAGAATATTTACAATTAGAAGGAAGATGGGAAGGGGAGGAACAAGAAAAGAATGGGAAGAAGAAAGGACAAATGGATAACTAGGAAAAGGAAACACACACACACTTTTTTTAAAAAAAGATAAAATTTTATCTTTGTAACAAAAAAATGACTCCAAAATATGAAACACAAAGGTACATGTGCATCATGTCAGGGCATCATGTTAGGGTGCCTTTTTCCTGAGTATGTTTATGGGAAGAACGTTTAACAAGGTACTGCTGTCCACCAAATCAAGAGAAGAGAGCATCATAATGTCACATAAGAAAATAGGTGGAGAGAGCCCTGTGCCCAGCTGAAGGGAATTAGTCATGCTGCACTGGTCACATCCTGCTGTATATACATCTTATCTGCTTTTGGCAGATGGGCCTATCTTCAGAGACAGGGAAAGTGTAATGACACACTGGTTCATTAATCCTCTTATTTGTGTTTTTTGTTCCTTTTCATAACCAATGAGGAACTGATACACAGTTTCATTAGCTAGTTATGTGGCAGTACTGGAATTCAAACCTGAATCTAACCACATATCTGATCCAGATCAAACCATTATTCTATTCTGTGTGCTAATCATGCTATAGGAGAATGTGGCATGAACATGATTTAGGGTGGAGAAGTTAAGACTTAGAAGGGTGGTAGATTTGGTGTTTTCAAAAAAGAACAGGCAGAGCTGCATAGAGAACAGAACACAGAAAAACCTGTTACCTCATTCCTTCTTTAAACAACGATGTTATAAAAGTGATTGGGTCAAAGTGTTGTTATAATCATTGATAGATCCATTCTTTGTATGTGGTGGTGGAGACACTGGAGATTGAATTCAGGGATTCTGCACTGAGCAACATCCTCATTTTTTTTTCCTTTTTTTTAGACCGAATTTTGCTAAATAGCCAAGTTGCCCAGACTGGGTTTGAACTAGGGATCCTCCTGCTTCAGCCTTCCATAGTGCTGGAATTTCCAGTGTGTGCCAATCAGATATGTCTTACTTTTTCTCATTCTTTGCCTGCCCATCTCCACATTGTCGTGTGTGTCTCAAACACCTCTTTCCTAAAATGCCAACATAACCAAAGTTATGTTACCATGCATTATTTTTAGTTTTGTAGAAACTAAACAACATAAAGTTTGGAACCCATTTCTCTTAGTGTTTAATATTGTAGTTTAGTGCCTAACACAAACTTGTTACATCCTGGCTGTGCACTACATATTTTGAAAACTATAAATTGATTAGTCACACCAGGTGAATTCGATAATGGGAAGAGAAAGGGGGAGGAAGGAGACAAGGAAGGATGGCAGAGGTTAAATGTTAGTGGGGAGCATCTTCAAGAAAAGATAGACTTGGATGGTGAGTCTCTGTGTGGATCTCTGGACAGTGAGTCTGTGATGATAATGTGTTTTGAGGGTGACTAACTGCATTGTCCTTCTGGCAGGTCATCCTAGATGCTGTGCAAACCTGACCTTATCAACACATATGAGTGTCATGAAATATGTTGAGAGGACCTGTTAATGTCTATTTTATAGCATTGTCCTTCTCTCTATCTCAGTTTTGCATACAAAGAAGACATGAAAGAACCAAATGATCAGAACACTGATCGGAAAAAATCAGACAGATCAAAAAGTGATGGGGGGCAGAATTCTAAATCTGAAATGAAATGTAAGTAAAGATGATACTGTATTTTATCATTAAGTTTAGATAAAATAATTTTAAAGTGTGCACACATCTGAATTTATAGAATAGAAACAATTTACTTGTTTAATTCTCTTACAAATTTCTAGTTGCTTAAGAGGAGAGTCTGTTTTACTAGTTTCTCTCAAACTGGCAGCTAGAATTTACCATCCTATCCTCTCTGTATTGATAATGATCTCTTCTCAGATCTAGATTTCATCTGTCTTTTTTTTTCTTTTTCTTTCTTTCGTGGTACTGGGGATTGAACTGAGGACCTTGTAAGCTCAAAGCGAGTGCTCTAGCAACTGAACTACAACCCTGACCCATGAGATTCTAATGGACTTTTCAGATGCATTTTAAAAGAGCTGGGCTTCAGTTTTGAGTGCTGGATCTACCGTTCAGTAATGCTTAACCTTGGAGAAATTACTACACTTTTTTAAAAAAATTACTGTACTTTTTGATCTGAATGTTGGCTTACACTTGGAACCACTTCTATTCCAACCCCAATTATCACTCATCTTCACTTCTACTAGGATTCACCTCAGAGAAAAATAATCATTCTCAGAGAAAATTGTTCTCAAATAGCATTATTTGTCTTTAACATAATGAGTCATCTAATAAATGTTGACAAAATCAAAGTGAATTGAAATTATGATAGCAACATGTTGACTACTTTTTTCCTTTTCTTTTACTTTCTTGTAAGTTTGTAATGAAAAGAAATAGGCTGGAAGTGAAGTTAAAATGGAGAAGTTTGTAAGACTGATCAAATAAAGTAATTCTTCCAAGAAGTCCAGAACACAAAAATTTATTAAATTTAGAACATAAACAAATTGGAAATTTAGCTACTTTGGAAATAAGAAAATGTTTATTCAAAATTTAGAAATTATTAAAACATTTTTTAATAGCTTACACAAAAGAAGTTCTAGGAGATACCACAGATGAAACAGTTACTGAAGGGGAAGAATTTCATCTAGAGGAAGAAGGTACAGATCTGGAAAATGTGGAAGGCAGCTCTGGTTCATCTGAATATGACTATTTGGGAAGCACTAGAAGTAAGTATTGAGAACTTTCTATCAGCAGTTTGATGAGACAGATGGAAAAGTTACAAATCCAGGGGAAGAAAAATTTGCAAGAAGTGGATACATGTGTGGATGATTAAGGGGAGACTCATAGCACACAGTTCCGGAGGGTGAGCAGTTTCCATTTCTGAGGAGCATGTTGGACTCTCATGTCTGATATTCTGGGAATTGAGATGATCTAAGGAGTGTTCTACCCCAGAGTAGTTGGCCAACTCTCTTGTACAACAAATTGGGAGTTACTCTTTGAGAATACTGAAATTTTGACCAGAGCTCAGCATTCACCTCTGATGCACGTGAATGTGTTGGCTCTTTCTTCTCTGCCAGTTAATATGTAGCTTCTCATGGTTGGATCTCTTGGTTGGACTATTACTAATAGTATATTGTGTGGCAAGTATATTCCGCCTGTCTCTGGAATATGCAATTTTAGGGTTCATTAGCTGTTTTCTTAGTCAATATCTTTTCATGTTTTAGCACCTCAGGAACCCCCTGCCCAAGCTGCAGAAGAGGCAGAGGATGAAGTTAAGAAGAAAATATCAGAGTCTTTCTTCTATGACTACACAGAGCTTGCTTCAGTGCCTTTTGTGACTCCAGATTCTGCCATACCTCTGAATTTTCTTGAGCTTGTGTATCCTCTCCAACTACATATGCATAATTTGAGGATTTTATTTCTTATATCAGAGGTTGGTAAACTATGGCCTATGGAGCAAAGCAGAATGCCAGGCTATTTTTGTAAATAAAATTTTATCGCAGCACAATCACAATCATTCAATTATAGTTTAAGGCTGTCATCACGTTCAAGGGTAAAGTTAAGTAGTTGTGACAGTAATGAAAATATTCTCTACTTTTTTACATTGTACATTGGCTTCTTGTTAAAAATTCTGCATAATTTCTTTCTCTAAAATTTTTGTTTCCTTACAAATAAGTGAACCTTCTAAAATCAATCTTTTAAAAACCAAAGGGTGAAGAAATAAACATTTCTTCAGTGATCCTTCAACTTTGGTGTACAACAAAATGTTATTATTTGAAAAAACTATCTACTTAAACTGTTACATAACTTTTTTTGACAATTCCATTTTTTCATAGATTCATCTCATTACATTTACTTATTATAATTATCTTTTTATATTTATTTGAACCTGAATACACATTGTGAGATATTTATATAACTCAGCTTTTTGCAAACTTCTATTTTTAAAGTAGTGCAGTTTTATTGTATGATATAAACATACCTACTCACATAAACTTGTCTATATAAGTGTACTTACTAACGTCAAAGAAAATGTTAAGCTTACTAATTATATGTTTGTATACCATATATTTAGTAAATTTTCATGATTTTTATGGTTTAAAATTCAATTATATTTATGTTAATTTATCACAGTTGTTAAATTATAAATGGTGTGTTAGAATTTCACAATATCAGAATTTTAAACCTATTTTCAGCATCAAGGAAGAAGTCTATACAACTGTGAATTCAAAGATGGTTAAGACTATAGACTTTCATGTTTTACAAAGTGATTTACTTTTATTGAGAGAGAAAAAAGAAATTACTTAGGTTACAACTTTGCTCTATGATACCCAAACAGAGGGTTTAATATTGTTGTTGCAAAAATAATTAATGTGCTTTTAAGATTTCTTTGGGATAATTAAAATAGTAACTGAATCAGTGTATGAGGATATTCATAAAATTTTGTTAGTAACACCTATAGAAAATGACTTTGAGGGTAAAATTCAACTACTTCACCCTTGAATCCTCAAGAATATGGATTTTAGAATACCTTTATTTCATCACTTTTCTTATCCCTAAGATGGTTATTTTGCTTCACTTCTTTTCCTTGACAAGTTTTTTTCAGACATTCTTTTGGTTATGACTGCAGAAAGCGTGCCAACCTGCAACTTTTAGACAGCGATACCTTAATGTATGTTGCTGGGAACCAGCTGATCCTTCTGAATATTAAAACCAAGGAACAAATCTACCTTCGAAGTAGCAGTGGTAAAGGAATTGGTGCCATTGGGGTATGTCTTTAGTGATAGAAAACAAAATCTTTAAAAACTCATCTTCTTAGGTCTATAGTTTCTTTCTTTCTTTCTTTCTTTCTTTCTTTCTTTCTTTCTTTCTTTCTTTCTTTCTTTCATTGGTACTGGGGATCGAACTCAGACCGCCTCCTTGCAAGGTAGGCACTTATGCCGCTGAGCTAAATCCCCAGCCCCAAAACTCATCTTCTTTATTGTTCTGTGGGCCAACCATCAGTGATTGTTAGGTACCAGCTGCATGCATAGTCTTGTGGGATCATATGAGGTGCACACCATCATCTAAGGCATTTTCTATTCAGTTATTATAGCCGCTACCTTCACTGACATTGCCTTGATGTAATAGGCCATACATTATTATTATTATTACCATTATCCAATTTTACAGATACAGAACCTGGGACTTTAGAGCCTCAATGACTTTCCCACAGTTGTGCAGGTTTTTTCACACTCAGATTAGAAGTAGGAGTGGGTGATTTTTTATTGGAATACTGATGCAGGCACAGGGCAGTGGGAAGGGAGAGTTGAGGAAACTGTGAGATCCACAGAGAGGACAGAGAGGTAGACTAATTGTGGAAACAGAATTCATGAGATGTGCAATGTGGAAAGATAATCTCATGTTTGATTCTTGCTTGATATGTAGTACGTGTACATAATAAAAGCCCCTGTTCTAAGGGATTTTTTAAAAAAAACTACTAAGCCTACGTAGAGTTCATTATATAGTATTATTCAGCCAAGACTATGTAGAACATATAGTGAAAGATTTAAAGGAAGAATTCATAACCTGTACAAATTCAGAATTTAAAATTCACTTAAGGAGAAAAACGTAAAAACCTGGAAACATAAGCACATGATAACGTGGTGATAGCTCTATGTAAATAACCCTGGGCCCGGGGTGCAGTCATGGGTTTTGTGGGGTGAAGTCATTCAGAAGCTGTAAGGGATCATGAACCTGATGTCCACACCATCTGCAGAGGCCTAAGAGGTATGCAGTGATCACATACTCAGTTCTCATTTTGTGGCCATTAACAGTCTTTCTATTTTGTTATAAAGTGGTGTGAAGACAATAGGCAGAGGTGTAGTGTGGCCAATAGTGCTAACCCTAGTCCTTACCCATCTGGGTGTTGAGCAGTTTTGTGTCCACAAGGGATTTTCTCCACGTGTCCTGGCGCTGGTGCTGGATGGTGACAGAAGCCTCTGCTCTGCTGTGCATGGCACCTTGTCTCCTCTGCAGCAGGTGTCCAGTGAGGATGAGAAGTACTTTTATAAGACTCTAAGAGGGCTGTGGGAAATGTGTTTTGGGCATATAAAATATCCTCTAGAAAAGAAGTGGAGAATTTGTATGTTGAGTGGCAGATTAATGACTTCCTAACTCCAGATTTCCACTAAAAACAAAACTCCCAAACTCAACATCACAGCAGTTTCCACTCTGAGGGGCAGAAACTTTTTTGCTAACTGTAGCTAAGACCTTAAAATGGTAAAGGATGTAGCTGAATCTCCATGCAGATATCTGTCACCACATATTATTCACAGGATTTCTTTGTAAATTGGAACCTAGGCAGATCAGGTGTAGTGTTAATCCATTTCCCCAACCTCCTTGGGGTTTACTATTTCTTAGTCCCATTTGCTTCTGCATCACTTACCTAGGACAGTGAGTGATAAGCTCAGTTGCTAGGAGTACAGTCACATTATTCCTAAAGGACACTCTGGATCCATTTCAGTCCAGATGCACTCTTAAGTAAAGCTTCCAAATAGCTCTCTAAAGTGTCAGATTGTTTTATCTCTAACTTGATTGGGTTCAGCGTCCAGCTGACTCCTGCCTTGCACTTACCACATTGCAGCCTGAACACCAAAAATGACTTGAACTCTGTGCCTCAGCTTTGTCTTCAATAAAATGGAAAAGATGATGTTAACTATGCCCAAGAGATTGATATGAAATTTAAAAGAGTAATGTATATGAAACTCAGTTCAGTATCTGGCACATAGTAGGCACTCACAAAGGTTAGCTGTATTCACTGTCACCATGATCTCGTTGAATGTCCAGCTTCGAAACCCAAGCCTGTTTCCAGTTGAGAGCGTTTACTGCAGTGGAATAGTAGGAGGCAGCTTGCAATAGGAAGTCAGCCTATCACAGGTCTTAAGGCCCCAAAGGTGGAGAGAAGAAAAAGAGCTACAGCATTGTCTCGAGTGCCAGGATTCGCAGTCTCTATCTGAAAGACAAGCTTCTTATTTTTACTTAGATATGTACTTAGATATGCAATCAGGAGTTGCAAAACAGTATCTGAAAGCAGTATATCATGTATTTTATTAGCTTACTCTCGTAACAACCTACTTTTACCTCTGTTTTTTTTTTTTTTTGTTATTTATTCCTCTTGCACATTTGCTTTACCAATGAATAAAAGTAACAGAAATGAGCATCTAATTCTATCCAAATTTATAGGCTATTCTTCAAAATGTTGGCATAGTTTATCCAGGGCATATTTATTGTACTTTCCTCTGAGTCTGGCTTGGAAACACCATACCTTTCTCACCTCTATTAAGTTTTCAGTCATTTGTGATAAGTTTGTTCAAGATAATTTTTTAAAACTGACATGTAACCTACTCTGGAAACACGAACTCCATACTGCCAAGGTTTGAATGTGCCTCCCACAGTTTATGCATTGGAAGTGTAATTCCTAATTCAATGGTGTTGGGAGATGGGGCCTAATAAGGCATGATGAGGGCATGAAGGGATCAATATCATTATGGAGAAGGTGGGTTAGTTAGAATGAGAGCGTGGACTGCTATAAAAGTGAATTGGGCTCCCTTTTTCTTGCTTGCTTTCACCCCTCTGTCCTACCTTCCTTTCTGAGAGGATGCAACTCAAGGCTCTTGCTGAATGTGATCTTTTTAACCTTGGGTTTCTCAGTCTCCAGAACCATAAGCCAAATAAATTTCTGTGTATTCTAAGTTTC
Source organism: Hydrochoerus hydrochaeris (assembly GCA_004027455.1). Taxonomy (NCBI): domain Eukaryota; kingdom Metazoa; phylum Chordata; class Mammalia; order Rodentia; family Hydrochaeridae; genus Hydrochoerus; species Hydrochoerus hydrochaeris. The sequence goes on along the minus strand of PVLA01001598.1, from coordinate 242,265 downwards.
CCAATCTTAAGTATTTTGATGTAGCAGCAAAAAGTAGACCAAGACAAATCAATTCCACAAATTTTCTGTGCAGCATTTAGGTTGATTTATATACAAGGCAAACAATTCATCTAACATAGTGGTTATCAAATGAAATCCCCAGGCCAACAGCAATAACATCACCTTGAAACTTCTTAGAAATGTAAAGTTCCAGCCCTGATCTACTAAACCAGAAACTATGAGGGTAGGGCTTATAATCTGTATTTTAATACGCCTTTCAAATGATTCTGATGCACACTAAAGACTGAGAACTATTTTTTTAGCTTTTATACAGAAAGTCTAAAATAAGACTTAGAGAAATGACTATCCTAATGAAAGTAAACCTTGAAGTTTTACTTTCTTCTACTTTCAGGTCAAATCATATCCATCATCAAATGTTTCTCAGAGGCTCCTCCCCCTTTTTGAGGTTTCTACTGGACAAGATATCCCAATTAACCAATTTTAAAATAATTGTTACTGAATACAGCATTAATAAGATTATATAGAGATCTTACCTTTAATATTTTAGTGGGATTCTCATCTTTTTGTAGGTTCATCCACATAAAACTTACTTCACAGTAGCTGAAAAGGGAAGTTTTCCAAAGATTATCATCTATGAATATCCTTCTTTGAGACCCTATAGAATCCTCCGAGGTAAGTATAATAGAACCTTTAAAATAGTTCATGTGCCAGGTTAATGACATTCTGAAGAAGACATAAGATTATTGAATTAATCAGGATTCTACAGAGAAATAAAACTAGTAGGAGATGGAAAAGAGATTTATTTAATGGAATTGGCTTACACGATCTTGGAGACTGATACTTTTAAAATTTGTAGGTCAAGGCTGCAGGCTGGAAATTTTAGGGGAGTGAGTTGATGATGTGGTTTTAAGGCAGAATTTCTTTTCCTTTATGGAATCCTTAGTTTTACTTTTAAAACCTTTCAATTAATTGGGTGAGGTTCCCTTAGATCTCAAGGATAATCTCTTTAGAGTCTCCTTCCCAACGACATCTAGATTATTCTCTAGCCATCTAGAATGTTGCTTAGCCAAGTTAACACATAAAATTAACCATCATGATTATCTTACAATTCTGTTTTTCGTGTAGTTAATGTCAGTATTCAGTTTTTGGTTTTGTAGTTTTTCAGTGAAAAATTTTATATTGTAGATTTATTTTTCTCAACTTACCTAACATGTTTTTGTGTTTCCCTTCCTTCAAAGATAAAGTATGTTTACAAAGTGGATTTGCTCATGCAAATGTGAATATGACTTTTTCACCTTTCCCTTTTATACCATGTAATCTATTCTAAAGCCAAGGGTGGTGAATGATTTTGGAATTTCTCTCTAAAGAAGCATGGAATTCTTGTCATTCTTATATAAATTAATCTCTTCTCTTTTTCCTCCTCTCCTCTCCCCTTCCTTCTCCTCTCTTCCCTTTCCCTCCCCACCTCATACTTTTGACAAATAAATATTGCGTTCATTTATTAGACTCCTGTGCCTCCTTGCAGATGGGACTGAGACAGCGTATACTTATGTGGACTTTAACTACACAGGCACTTTGTTGGCCTCTATTGGTAGTTACCCTGATTACACACTGACTATCTGGAATTGGAAGGAAGAACAACCCATGCTGAGGACAAAAGCCTTTTCTCAGGAAGTTTTTAAGGTTACTTTCAATCCTGAAGATGAAGAGCAACTTACTACTTCGGGATCTGGCCACATCAAGTATGTGAAGTGACACAGAAATGCTGGTAGATAGTGCAAGGGTATTTTACTTGCCTTTTCCCCCCCTTTCTCTCCATACTGAAGATTGAACCAAAGACTTTCATACTGAGCTTTTTAACTACCCATCCTGCATTTTTTTTTAAAAAAAATTTGAAACAGGTTCTCATTAAGCTACCAAAATTGAATTTTTAAAATTTTATTTAAAGAGAAAAAAACAGCAAAACAGACAAAAAAGGGAAGAAACAATATAGAATTTCAAAGAAAAAGAAAAAAAGTAAGAGATCACTAGTTGATAACTTACATATTGTCTTCTTAGATATAGTTGTTCAAGTTACAAAATTAAAGCATACAAAGTGGATATTCAAACAGTGAGGCTGCAAACAGTTCTGTTCAATGAGCCAACAAAAACTTAGCAACATGGTTAGCAATCCTACACACGTAAACATACATGCACTTATATACTTTAGAGCACTTTCTTTTCCTCCTTTTGCTTTTAAGTCCATTATAATGTTTTCCTCACTTTCTTTTCCTCTTTTTGCTTTTTAAGTCCATTATCTGTTTAGTTATATCATGTTTCAGCTTGCTCAGTACCTTACTGATTTGTTTTGTTATTTACTTTTTATTTTTTATTTATTTGTTTATTTTAATTTTTTATTATTTTGAAGGTAGTAAAATGCAGCAGAACTAGATGGAACAAAGCCAACTGAAACAGTGCAGTGAAATTGGTACAGAAACCCTCAACAGGTTACTGGCATAACAGTAATAGGTACCATAGTATATCTTGTTATCTTCACAAATGTTGTTCTTTTAATCAGGTATAGCCGAATCAAAGGAAATACAGGACATTCTAGAACTTATCAAAACAGAATACTGAATAGAGCAATACAATTAATCAGAACAAAGCAAAACAGTGATAACAATATTTGCCTTCAAAGAGATGGTAGAAGGAAATCCCCCCTATTTGCTACATTGCATATGGTCAACCTCTCAAGAGATGTCTAGATCTCTGGTTCTCTTGCTAATGGGGAGGGGGGGTGCTGAGTGGTTCTTATGCTTCATGGCAGGGGTGTTTACCGAGAGGGCGGGAAAATTGCCTTTGTGTGTTGTGCCCTGAGTCCCTCCATGGTCGGATCTCTGGAGCTCCCAAGATTGAATTTTTAAACCTTCAGTGTTCCTATCTCAGCCTCCCAAGGTGATGGGGTTACAGATGTGTGGCACACCTGGCATGTGGGTGTTTTCTAAGAGAATCTAAGACCCAGAGTTATTTTTGCTGTTGTTATATTTAAGATAATTTTAAAATGTGTTTTTTAAAAAAAGATAATTAGTAATATACCTTTACTAGTTAGATATGTGGGATTTTCCTTCCAAAGACAGCATAGATAGAAAAGAATGGCTTTTAAATTTAACTTGCTGTCTTATCTCACTCTTCATTTCCTAAAAGAGATTTTAATAGTGTTTCAATAACATTGGCACCATGTTTTCAAATTCAGCTTTCATAGCACTGGTAAATTCATAGCAACTCTGTCTTCATGTGTAAAGCAAGAGTTATCATAGTCTCTGCAACTCCTGGCCAGGGACCCTCAGTGGTAGCAGAGCCTACTCTTATCTCAGGCTTCTGGCTCCAAACTCCCTGCTGTGTTTCCAGAGTGGAATGTTTGCTCTTGTCTGCTTTGTTCTACCCTCAGCTCTGCATTGTATTAAGGCAACCTTCTGCTATAGCCTTAGTGTTGTCCAGACTCAATTCCCAGTGCATCTTAAAGAGAAAGACATTCTTGACTACACTGAATTTCTCTCATCTCCAGTTAAATCTAGTCTTTTTGTTATACACTCATCAGAAATACAGAATAATTGAAGATATTTTAAAAATGTAATCTTGAGAGAATTCTCAAGAAACTTTCTTCTAGCTTTTAGGCCAAAATGTTCCAGTTCCTTGTGTTGTCTTATCATTTAGTAAAGTCATATTTCCTGTGCACTGGTTCTTTGGAGAAAGACAGATATTGACTAATTTATGTGCAAAGTGCTATGAACACAGAATATGATATGGACACATATGATCAGGACTTGCTGTAGGTTTGGATAAAGATGTTCATTGCCTGAGCTTTGGTTTTGCATTATTGGTTTGTTTACATCTTCCATTGTCTGTTTTGTATGTAGTTGGATAAGCCAAGACTGCTTTTTCCTACTTAGTCTCCATCATTTTGACTGCTCATTTGTTTAGGCTAGTTATAAGAAAATGTTAGTTTTAGCTAACATTTATTAACTAATAAGCATTAAGAGTTTTTAAACAATGTTATGAGGGAAATAATACTAATATTCTCATATTATACGCAAGAAAACAAAGGCACAATGTTGATGAGAAAAATCACTCAGTGTTACCTAGTTAGTACATTAGAATGTTCTGGAAAACCTTTCTGTGCTCCAAAACAGCGCTGTTCAATAGAATTTTCTGCCAGACTGCAAATGTTCTATTCTGTCTCATGTAAGAGCTGCTGACTATGTATTGCCACTTGAAACTGGCTAAATTGACTGAAACACTGAACACATAATTTTATCCATGTCAAGTACTTTATATCTAAATTCAAATAGTCACATGTGGCTGGTGACTATCAAACAGCATAACTCAAAATATTAGAGCATGAAGTCAGACAACTTTTTATCTGTTTAGTTGCTGAATTTACATTTTCTAGAGCTTTGCCTGACACCACATAATCAGACAAAAGAATGAAATAGTATATGATTAGGAAGTGTGAAGATATTTGAGTCATATTAAAATAAAAATAAATCACTTATTTGAGGTACATTGTACCTGTTTTTGTTTGTTTTTAGGTTCTGGGAAATGGCCTTTACCTTCACTGGACTCAAGCTGCAGGGATCACTAGGTCGATTTGGCAAAACAGCCACTACCGATATAGAAGGCTATATGGAGTTCCCAGATGGGAAGGCAAGCAAGTCACTGTCCTACAGTGGTCAACTGCGCTTTCAAGTACATGTATGAAGGCTCTGCAAACAGTAATAACAGATACTACGATCAGAGTGAACATTTAATTTTACTTCCTGAAGCTATTCATTATAATTAAATACTTCCCTAAAGTTGTCATAATCCATCCATACACACCATTTCTTTTTGCTAAATATTATACATACTTACAAAGTATATAAACATTTTCATGTATTAACATAGTGGCAGGCTTGTAGCTTTTAACTGCATCATGGGATTGCAATGTTCGTCTTTTTTGTTAAGCATTATAATAGACTTTGTTTTTAAAGCACTTTTAGATTTACAGCAAAGCTGGGAGGAAAGTACAGGTTTCCCATACAACCCTGCCCCCACATAAGCATTATCCATGTCGCCCACCAGAATGGGGCATTTGTTACAATTGATGAACACATGGTGACACATCATTGCTTATGGATCATAGATTACATTAGTGTTCATTCTTCATGCTGTGCACTTGCTGGATATGGACAAGTGTACAGTGACAGGCATTGTCTGTTGCACCATCATATAGGATAGTTTCATAGCCCTAAGAATTCCCTGTGCTCTGCCTATTTGCTCTTCTCTCCCTCTTGGCAACCACTGATGTTTTACTCTCTCCATAGTTTTACTTTGTCCAGAATGTCATAGACAATGCTTGTATTATTTATCTTTGCCCTGCTTTTTCTTTGCCATGATGCTCCAGGTGAATTTAACTGGGCCAAAGTTTATAAACAGTGCTTAGCATTTGTTTTTAACTGTCAGTGACTCTTCAGGAAGATCAGGCAAATTCATAGTAGCATCTGCAGCACTGCAATTCAATCTATTAGTTTATCCTTTAATTTTGCTAGATTATTTCATTTCTTCCTCTGATAAAGCTAAGAGCTTATTGCCTAAGTGGTAGTTACTTAGGATTAGTTATCCATTAATGTTTTATCTGGTTTTCTATTAGAATGAGATAAATACTTCTTATATGCAGAATGCATTATAAGTAAATGCCAGCACACAAATATCACTCCAAGTTTAAGAAACTAAACAAGCTAGTCATCTACCTGAAGGAGTTGTCTCAGTTTGAAAATATGGTATATAAAAGGCCATAAAAATCAATTAGCTTCAAATTCTGAATATTCTAAAAATTAAGCTAAAATAAAGATCAATAAACCTTTTTAAAATACAGAATGAAACACACACACATTTTACATAAATGTAGCAGAAAAAGAATCCATGTTAAATAATAGAGTCACAAGAGGAAATGTTTAAGGTGTTTAGGGTTAGGAATAAATATCAGATATTTAGGGGTCAAATTAGAGTAAGTCTTTCATGTTGTAGAAGAGTGAATATTTTGTGTTGAGAAGTACAATTGAGTTCCAGTGCATGAGGAGTTTAACAGCCAGACAGCATTGATATTCTTTGAAAAAGTAGTTTAACAAATAAAAAAGTAGTAGGTAAATTTATCAAATGTGGATTCGAGGAAGGGGAATCTAGAGATAAGGAGATGAGCTAGGGAGGAAGTTGCTTCCATCATTTAAAAAGAGATGCTGAGGGTCTCGGTGTCTCAGGACCAAAACGAAAGCTAGATAAGAGTTGACATTTCAGAAAAGAATGCATTATAGGTTTTGGTCAACTTTAGTGGCATTCGTCACTAAACAGTTGATTTCACAGAGGCAGAGCTGAAACAGTTGTCACTAGAGGCGAAAACAGAGGGTGGGAAGAGAAAGTAGAGAGGTTGGATAATGCATAGCAAAGCACACTTATGTAGGAGTAAGCCCTAATGTTCTGCAGCACATTAGAAGGACTATCGTTTGCAACACTTTGTTATTTATTTTATAGAGAACTAGAACAGAGACATTCAAAGATTCCCAACATGAAGAAATGACAAATGCTTAAGGAGAAAGGAATGCTAATTACCCTGATTTTATCGCTATATGTATGTAGTCAAATTAACATAGTGGACCCCATAATTATGTACAGTTTTGTGTGCCAATCAAAACCACATACTGTTTAAAAAAAGAAGAAAACAGGTCTAAAGACTTCTACAAGTGAGCTAATCATGGGGAAAATAGGCAGGTTTCCACCAGGTGAAAAGAAAATGGGATTGCAGGACCCTGCCACAGAGAGTTAGAAATTAAGCCATTTTTCTAAAGTGCATGAGTCTTCACAGAAGCTCTATGAAAATATGAACCTCTTAGTCAAGGTTCTTGGTATCTACAAATTTGTCTCAGTAATTCCTGTTTTGTGCTTCCGTTTTCTCCTCTGTGAAATGTGGCTAATACTGGTCAGGATTACCACTGGCCCATATGTTTATGAATGTGAGAAAAAGCTGCTTATTTTGAGGAAAATAATATACCCTGCATGCACAACTGTATATGGTATTGCTGAACTATTTATGTAGTACATATGATTTTTAGCATTAAAGAATATATACAGTATGAGGAACCCAAGCCATGCTTGACACAGAGTCCATACTCAAGTATTATTCATGCAATATTTGTTAAACATTCTGAAAACTAATCCTTGGTAGTATGTGCTTCAGGAAATTAGGTTCAGTGGAGTAACTGGAGATGCTTCCTTATATGTTTTGCTATAATCGGCTTAATTCAGTAATGGCCCAATAACTTATCCAACTTCTTATAAAATTTGGTAATATCACTTACATAGAATCTAATTAATCAAGGACTTTAAACATGTCTCTAATTTTTCCATTCCTAAATTACATCCTTAAGAAATGTACAGCAAAATATTCTATATACATATATGAAAGATTTCTAGTAATGTATAGCCTATTTACAGTAATCTAAAACAATGCAGGATGCTAGGAAATACATAAAAATGTGATTAGTGATTGTCTGGGGGTAGTGGACTTTTATTTCTATATTTTCTTATTTTTTCATATTCAAACGTTTTACTTTCAGAATCAAGAAAAAAATCCTTAAATATAACTCAAACCTACTATTTGAAATATAAATACATGCATTTTTTTCTGTTTTATGAACATTTCTCACTTTCTGAACACCTGCCAGGTGCTCTCGGGGTCTGAATGGGGCAACCTGCTGCTTTGGGAAGGCAGCCTCATCAAAGTGGAGCTCTGCCGGACGGGCGCAAAGTCTTGTCACCATGGTCCCATCAACCAGATAGTGCTGGATGAGGGTGAGGTTATCACTGCTGGGTCAGATGGTTGTGTTAGGGTAAGTTTTCCTGATACATCTAGGACTTACAAATCATCCAAGCGGTTTTGCCAGATTTTAATTTTACATAAAGATGACTTTATAGAGGAGGTTGATGGTCATGTACTCCTAAGACCAACTCATTTTGAATGATGCTTCTCATCTGCTATTTGCTTTCTTGTTGAAATGAGTTTACTGTACTGCATCTTAGCCCTGAAACAAACTTTCTTTTCCTTGCTCTTCTTTCTTTCTTTCTTTTTCTTCTTCTTCTTCTTCTTCTTCTTCTTCTTCTTCTTCTTCTTCTTCTTCTTCTTCTTCTTCTTCTTCTTCTTCTTCTTTCTCTCTCTCTCTCTTTCTCTCTGTCTTTTTTCTTCCTTTTTTTAAAAATCTTTTTGAGACAGGGTCTCGCTGTTGTTCTTTTGTTCTTTTGATTCATTTGTTGAAATAATAGCTTCAGGCAGTGAAAGACCATGTTAGCATAGTATAAAGTGTAAACTGGGGCTTTCCAAAATTCCTGGTATGGATTGATCATTTTCTAGGAACAAATGTTTGAGGATATGTTATCTTTTACTGAGGATAACAACTAGAAACACACTCAAAGCTGAGCTGATGGGGTTTGGGTTTCCCCTGGATGTTACCCTCTTTTTGCTTTTTCCACGAAGGAACTGAAGCATTTTTACTTGTGGACTCCACCTTGCTTATGGCCTAGACAGTGACGGTGAACCTTTTACAGCTTTCAGTGATAGCAGCCAGCTGGCTGCAGCATGCCTGCTGTAGGTTCTCCACCACTGGCCTACACTGAGCTGGAATGCTGACCTGCATTTCAGCTCTCTCGGTTGCTGTTGTGGCACTGTGTGGCAACTTCAGGGAGTGTGTACCACACCAGGGCTCAACACACTGACTTGTGTGGTAGTCTACTTGGTACATATTCTTTCTGGGGCCTTTCATAAGAAAATGGTAGCAGTTTATTGATTTTTTTTTAACTGTGTTTACAAATAAGATTGCTTTTTTTTTTTTTTATCGGTACCGGGGATCGAACTCACGACCATGCACTTGCAAGGCAGGTGCTTATGCCGCTGAACTAAATCCCCAGCCCAAGGTTGCTTTTTTAAAAAATAGTCTGGTCACTGGTTGACGTCTGCTGAGCTTACCTTACTTAGTACATTGTGGAAGCCAGATTACCCCCGTGACCTCTTACCACAAGCCTCTTGAACCTAAGTGGAAAACCTTTTTGCATTTACAGTATTACGTTTGACCTTGTTAGATTTCATGCATTTCTCTGAAGGTTTTTCATGTCCTTTATTTTGCCATAAAAATATTCACTAATCCTCCCAAGGTATGTCACCCCAAAATGTCCACACACCAAATAGGAGAAAAACTTCACGAGAAAAGAAATGAAACATTTCACCGAGGATCCTTTCATGGACACCATTAATGTCTAGACTTATTTCCCTTTTCAAAGTCTAAACTCACCTCTTCAGTCCTTCAAGTGCTAAATTTCTATCACCCTTTAGGGAAAACCTACCTAAAATCTCAGTCTGCACCTGGGAACTGGCCGATTTCACCCCATTAGGCTAATCCCTGGGGCAACAGTGATCTCCCAGGAGACGCTTTCCCAGAGTCTGAGCCAGTCTGACTAGGATAATGCGGCAGACATGCCAACAGATCTGTCCTAGTTGGGCTTTGGTGCATTACAGGCATCCTTCTGAGTCTACTGTGGGAAGTGAAACAGCTCCCTCATTCTTCCCAGAGGGTCTGGACTCCTCTCCCAAGGAAAAAAAAATCCTTTCCTGAGAGAGCAGAGCATAATCCTTCCTGATACTCAGCAGAGCATACTCCTTCCTAATACTCAGGAAGAGAAACATTTTCTAATGGAGTCACTGGCTGCATGTGTTTGTTCTGATTATAATTAAGATAGTGCTTGAATCATTAAGCAAGAAGATGTATTTCCCTTTCCAGTGAGTAACAAGTCTCATTATATAATGTCTTGTTGAACTGAATCGTTTATTCCTTATGGCAACATTATATGAAGAAAGACCTCTGAGAAACCTTGACATAAAGCTTATTTTAGGCAAGCCAGTATTTTTCCATTAATCTCTACAAAGAAAACTATAAATCATTTATTTTACCTCAGTTCAGAGTAAAATACCAGGATCTGGGTTTTGGCTGGTGTGATAGTTACTTCTCATTGTTAATGTTTATGAAACAGTAAGAAATGACTTTTGAAAAAAATCAGAGCCTTTTCTATCTTAGAAAACAAAAGAAACTACTGATCAACTGAAATCTTTTCTTATTAATTTTTCAAGATATGGGACTTTGAGACAATAGACACTGCTGATACTATAGATGAAACTGGATTATTGGAGATTGAGCCTATTAATGAACTTCAAGTAGGCAAGAATGTCAGTCTCTTCTCTATGATAAAAATGAATGAAACTGGAAATAACTTTTGGTTGGCTCAGGTAAGCTAAATTCTTCTCTTTGGCTCTTTAAAGTTACCTGGACATAAAATTAAAAGAGTAGTGGACATAAAATTAAGAGAGTAATGTAAGTGATTGTCTGGACTAGAAGTCTGTTTCATTGTAAGTGTTATAATTGTGTTTTGCCGCGTCCTAGTCCATCCACGCCTTGTGACAAGGTCCATGGGTGGAGGAGAGCGCTTCAAGGAATCGCTTCTCCAGAAAAAGGACACCGCATGTGGGAATTGGGCGCAAGGATCTTGGAATGTTTTGTGCTGATAATTGTAATTTGTGTAGTTCACATGTGTATGTTTTTATGTAATGCTCAATATGGAGTCGAGGGTGGAGACTCCAGGGGGGTTGCTGGAGGCCCTCTAGGTAACCCCTTTGTGAGGACTGATTGTGAAATTTTACCTTCTGTGAGTAGTATGAGAGAGTTTATACGGAGGCTTTAAATGGGAGAGCTCATGGAGGAGGATTTGCGGGGTTCCTGTGAGACAACTGCCCTGAGACACTGGACAGGCAGCCAAAGATGGGCAACTAGGACACATATGTTACACCACCGGCTGCCTAAGACAGGCACAGGACCTATTGCTGTCCTGCAGGCCCATGACGGGTAAGGCCTGGTTGGGTTCATATGAAGAGTCCTTGACCTAAGACAGGCGCTGTCCTCACAGGGACTGCCATACTCCCATAAGTGATAAGGGAAAAAATGTAGGGAGCGGCATGATAGCCTCACACATCTCTTCTTCCTGCAGGCATCCAGGTGCATCGGCTTACATTTCCCAAGCTAACTAAGTAACAAGATTGAGATGTTACAAAGGTGAAAAGAGTTAATTGACACCTATTGCTTGGGATTGTCCCTGCCTGGCCCTAAGCCTGGGGCGCTTCCTGCTTGGAGTTGAGGTTAATTAAAACCTATTGTTTAGGATTGTCCCTGCCTGGCCCTAAGCCTGGGGCGCTTCCTGCTTGGGGCTGGGGGTTGCTGCCAAAGGTTAGCAAATATATACTCCAGCTTCTAAAAAATAAAGGGGGATTCAGATTCACTCACAGACGTGTGTGCAGTGTCTTCTCTCTCTCATTTGCCGACTCCCTGTCCACCTTTGGGAACCCTCTGCCCTGCCGCAGCTGGACTCCGGCAGTGTTTGACTAGAAATTTATTTGACTATAAGTAGTTGCTTATTTCTAAGACATACAGAAATTAGCAAATGTCAATTATACTTTACAATGTATGTAAAATTTTGATATTATTGTTGGTACTTACTTTATTTTATATATTTATTTATTTATTTGCAGTACCGGGGATTGAACTCATGACCTCATACTTGCCAGGCAGGTGCTTATGCCACTGAGCTAAATCCCCGGCCCTTTTGTACTTACTTTAAATCACAAGAAAAATATTTAGTTTGATAAAAGTTCAAAATGATAAAATATAATTAGCTGATTAATTTTTTTTTTAGGATGCCAATGGAGCCATTTGGAAGCTTGATCTTAGTTTTTCAAATATTGTAAGTTGCCTCTTTTTTCATTTTCCCCTAATTTACGTGGTAAACACTTTTGCCATTTTTTGGAGCTACTTGATCTTTCTCCATACTAGATCATTCTTACCATCTCTGTCTCATTGTGTGATCAATGCACTTTTCACATATAGAATTTTCAGGTATATTATCTCATGTGGTTCTCACAGATACTCCATTTAGTAACCATACCTCATCTCATATTGCAAATGAAGAATGCAAACTGGTATGTAAATGACTCGTGCAAAATTACAGTCATTAATTGAGTGCAAAGGCAGGACTCTTAATTCCAAAGTCCAGTGCTCTTTCCAACCTAGTCTGCTTTTTCTTACTTCTGTTCAAATAAAGTCACATGTGTGTCAGGTTCTAGTTCCATTTCTTAAACTTGACCTTAATTCTAAGTCACCCAGTCTTTGAAATACGATGCCGTTTGTCTGTTCTTAGACCCAGGACCCAGAGTGCCTCTTCTCCTTCCACTATGGAGCTATAGAAGCCTTGGCTGTTTCTCCTGTCACTTATCTCATGGTCACTACTGCTTTGGACTGTAAGTGGAAGTTCTTGATAAAAATATATTTGACCTTATTTTCAGTGTAACTTTTAAAGTTGTTTGATCAAAAGCATTTGAGACTTTTTTCAAAAGGTAAGCCTCTTAGAGCAAGTGAAGTGAATTGTGTAGTGGACAAAGCACAGAAAGCAGCGTCCATGGTTATGGTGGGAGATTAAAATAAAGATATGGTCTATAAGTTATCCATGAAAATAATCTTCATCTTGATGTCATATGTATCTATGCTTTTTGTATTCTTTCTATTGCCTTGCTTTCTTCACGACTTATTGCAAATTTGTGGGGACCATGCTCAACGAAGGTGATTTACCAGTTATCAGTAGTCTTCTTTATTACTCATATTTGTAAATTACCTGTCTGAAGACAGAAATGGAAAACTTTGACTAATGAAAGCTGTTGTATTATGAATTTATTTATGAAATTTCTTATTAAAGTGAGCCAAGATTATTTCAAGAGATATTATGTATGTAATTTGTTTCTTTTAAAACTGTCTTTTTATAGGCTCAGTTCGAATCTATGATTTTGCTGGCAAAACTCCTTTGGCTCAGATGAAATTCAAACAAGGCGGCACTGCCCTTACTTGGGCACCCAGAACGGTAATTTTGTTATTATAATGAACTTTTACCAGGATCTATTGGAAAATATAGCATATCAGTGCTGTTTTTATGGAAGTATAGATATTTTCTGACAGAATTTTAGAGAATAAAACATTTACTTTAGCTTATTTCATTCTGAATGTGATAACATACAACAACCTCATTATGTTTGGTCATACTTTTAATGAAAATTAAATTTTTATGCTAACTGCAGATTAATAATATTTCCACATTGCAAAGTAATTATCTAACAGAACTTTTGTGTGTCTGTACCCTATCAGTTTCTGATTGCATTCATTCTATTATTATTTCCAGTTTGTTCACAATATGTTGGGCTTTTCTCTAAGTGTTTGAACTAATGCAGTGAACAAAAATACAAACATATTTGCCTCTGTGGATTTTACATTTAAGTAGGATGGAGGCAGAGACAGACAATAAACAAAATTATAAGTAAAATGTGCTCTAGTCAATAATAATAATAGTAATGAGAAAAATTAGATGAGGTCACAGTTGTTGATTCTTTGAAGTATTTCCCATGCAGCTTGCATTTTGTTCATGAGTTCTCTGCCTACCCCTATCTCCAAGATTTTTTTTTTTTTTGTATCAAGGATCGAACTCACGACCATGCACTTGCAAGGCAGGCACTTATGTTGCTGAGCTAAATCCTTGGCCCATTATGAGAAAAATTAGGCAGGAGTGAGAAGTTATTCCAGTTATGGATTCTGTAAGAAGTCATCCCAAAGTATAGCTAACAGTTAATTTTGTATCGCTCTCTTATTCTTTGGATAGGAAATTCATGCAGGTCTCAGCAGAGGTGGATTGTCTTTGCTTCAGAGGAAGGATGACTTTAATTGGGCCTGGAATAATTTGGCCCCTTGCTTGGTCCCAAGGCTGGCCCATCTGGGTTGGGTGATTTGAAGGCTGGACTAAGTGGGCCCTGTCACAGGAATGTTTATCTAACAGCTTCTCCATATGGACTGGGCTTTGTCCCAGCATGGCGGCCTCAGGAAAGCCACACACATATTACATAGCAGTCAGGGGTTTAAGAGCCAATATTCTAATAAGGCAGAAGCTCAAGTGCTTTCATGACCTACCCCCAGCAGTCAAAACATCACTTTTACCATCCTTCATTGGTTAAAGTGCCCACATGGTAAAAAGCCCCATCCAGATTCAGAGAGGGGGATTTAAATGTCATCTCTGTGGGAAGCACGTCAAAGAATTTGTAACCAAGCCTTTTAAATGCCTTAGTGGCAGTTGAGGTTATATATGTATATATAGGAAATCGAACTCAGGACCTTGCTCTTGCTAGGTAGGTGCTGTGCTGCTGAACTATATACCTGGCCATTGAGGCAATATTTAGAAAAAGGCATAAAACAAATATAAATATGATTGAAATGGAGGAGAATTTCATGATGGGAGTAAGATCAGAAAAAAAACTTAGGTCATGGAACAGAGCCAGCACAATGAGGCTAGAATAAGTAGAATAATGAAGCATTTGGATTGGCAGATGTGGCTCACTCTTTACCCTAAACTCCTTGTACTGTTACTTGAAGTCTTTAAAATATAACCCATGAATTGAAGCATTTCTTGAGATGGTTGTGTGATGTTCATAGGATGGTTCCCTTTTTACACTTATATCCAAGTAATCATCATGCTCCACATGCCCCTTTTTGCATACCTCCTTGTTTTTCTAGAACATTCCACATCAATTTTTTATGACTTAGCTCAGGTCAGACATCACTTCTGCATAGCCCTCTGTGAACCCACCTCTAAGCAGGGTTAGGTCCTCATTCCTCTGTGGGTTTTCTTCCAAGGGCTGTGTACATTTCTCCTATAGCACTTACCACAACACAGTAAAATTACTTGTTTTATTGTCTATCTTTCCTACTATTCTGCTTTTTAAAATTACGGCAACCATGCTGTATTCTTTGTACCTAGAATGCAAATGTACAGTTACTGGTGCACTTACACAATTAATAAATGTTTGTTGAATAAGCAACACGCAGTCAGAATTGTATGCGGTACAATTTTCTTAGCCCTAAGATATGGATTGGTCTTATCTTTTAAGGACCTTGAGATGCATCATTATTTGGGATTACTCTATTCTTTCTATGTATATATTTATAGCTATAAACTTTTCTCTTAAAGATGCTTTCATTGTGTCCTATAGATTTTGCTATGTTGGGCTTTCATTGTCATTTGATTCTAGGAATATTTTTATTTCTCTCCTGATTTTTTCTGTGATTCATCAATTATTCAGTGATCTCCATTTGTGTTTGCATAATTTCTGTCACTTCTTTTTCTATTGATTTCTAGCTGCATTCTGATACAATTCGATAGTATGCAGGGAATTAGTTCTTTTTCATTTATTTAAGCATGCTTCGTGGCCTAACATATGGTTAGTTTGGAAAAGGTTTCATGTGCTGTGAGAAAAATGTGTATTCTGTTGTTGGATGAAACATTTTGCAGATGTCTGGTAAACTCATTTATTTAATGATATGATTTAATTCTGATGTTTCTTTGTTGAGTTAAAAAAATTTTTTTTGGTCCTATTTAACTAATTGTGAGAGTGGGATATTGAAATGTCCACTGTGATTTTATGAGCAGGTATATTTCATTTTAAATCCAGTAGTTTTTGCTTTATGAAGTTGGGTATGCCAACATTAGGTGCATAGATATTTACATTTGTTATGTTTTCCTGTTGAATTGTTCCCTTTACCAGTTTGCGGTGGCCCTCTTTGTCCCTCCCAATCATTGTGGCTTATATGTTGCTGTACCTAAAAATAAGAGCTACCCCTGCTGTTTTCAGGCTCTGGTTGATTGTAGTGTCATTTTCCATTTTTTCATTTTCAGTTGATATACTTCCTTTTGAATGAGGTGTATCTCCTGTAGGTGGTATATGGTTATTGTTTTAAAAATCCAGTCTGCCAATTTGTGTCTGGGGGAATTGAAACCACTGCTATTTAGAGTTATTATTGTAAGATGTTTATTGAATATTGTTATTGTATTATTTTCCAATGCTGATTCCTTTATTTTTTTTCTCTCTCTCTATGCCTCCGTGGTGCTGGTGGGTTTCCTGTCTCTGTTTAGGATTCTTTTAAGTATTTTCTGCAATGCTGGGTTAGTGGCCATGGACTTCTTTAAAATTTCTTTGTGGTAAATAGTTTTTACCTCTTGTAAATTTTGAAGGCTAATTTTGCAGAATATGAAAGAGTAGGCTGACACCTGTTTTCTTTTAGGGCTTGAAAAAACTTTGTTTTGTGCTCTCTTGGCTTTTAAAGTTTGTGCTGAGAAATCAGCAGTTATTTTGATGGGCATGCATTTATGGTTGCTTGCTGTTTTTCTCTTAACAACTTTTAGTATTCTCTCTTTTTGTTGAATTTCTGGATTTTTGATTATAATGTGTTATGAAGAGATTCCTTTCTGGTCATGTATATTTAGGGTTCT
This sequence comes from Hydrochoerus hydrochaeris, assembly GCA_004027455.1. Taxonomy (NCBI): domain Eukaryota; kingdom Metazoa; phylum Chordata; class Mammalia; order Rodentia; family Hydrochaeridae; genus Hydrochoerus; species Hydrochoerus hydrochaeris. Next base: position 225,804 of record PVLA01001598.1, on the reverse strand, counting down.
TGAATAGTGAATTCTTTCCAAAGATTTGGAAGTTTTTCTGCTTTAAATTCAGTGAATATATTTTATGTTTTGAGTTATCTTCTAATTTTTAGTTTATTCCTATAATTCTTGAGTTAGTTGTTTTTGAGTCATCTAGCAGCTGTTGGATCCAGCTTGCATGGTTTCTCATCAGTTTTAGGGCATCCTCAAATTTATGATCAACTACATGCACCTTGTCTTCTATTTCTGACACTTGGTCCTCCCATTGGTCAAGTCTGCTACCCATGCCTTCTAGTGAATTTTTCTTATTGTATATTTCTAACTTATTTCTTTTCATACTTTCTAATTCTTTATCCAAGTAGTAATTCATGTATTGTATTACTTAACTCAATTATTACTTATTTCTTCTTTCAGATTATCAAACATTTTATTAGAAAAATCCTTTATCTGTCTAATTAAGTCCTCTTTGAGCTTATGAAACATTTTATGCACTTGCTTATATGTTTCTTTTTTTTTTCAATCTCTGCAGACATTTTGACAAGTTTGCTTTTGAGTTCTTTGCATATAGCTTCTTCTACTTCAGTGTCTGTGAGATCAGCTTTTGGGGAGTTAGGTTTTTTGGGAGGATTTTTTGCTTTTTCATGCTTCTCTTATTTTTATGCTCTTTATTGAAGGCCAGTTAGGGTAGAAAAACTCTGTTACTTCTGAGGAGATCACTTTAGTTAGAGTCTGTTTCCCTGCAATGTGTCCCTGGGTTTGGTTATGTTTGGGTGTTTAGGCCCCCTTTACCCTATTCAGCATAAAATTTGAGGGTGTCCTTAATGTCTGGCCTTCCTCCTGGGGCTTGATCTTCAGCACCACTCAGAGAACAGAAAACAAATGGCAGTAATATTGATGACTCAAAGACAAACTAGATAATGGTATACAGGAAAAACCAACAACCATCCATCAACAATAGAAGTCAGCAATAGAGATAAAATCAAAACAAATTGGTTACTAACATACTGTAAGAAAGAAAAGAGATCAGCAATAATAATGCAGATAAAGACAAACCAAATATTGACACACAGAAAGTATCTACTACAAGTAACAAGTATACCATTATTTACAGTAGAAAAAAATTCAGCAATAGCAAGCATAGTCAACTAAATAGCTAAAAAGTAATAAAGTTTAATATTAATAAAAATGAAAAGGTTGAGGGAAGAAAAAAGTGGAAGAAGTAAAATTTGAAAAAGAAAGAAAAGGCTGGCCCTGAATCAAGGCTGGCAGCTTCCTGGTGCTGTTGGTTTCAAGCAGGAGCCTAAAGAAATGTCATTGTATGATCTGTTGGCCATTTCAAAACTTGGGCAGTGAAATAGTCAATTCATTTGTAAGAAACAGCTTACTACTACTAAAAAATTAACATTCAGCTAGGTGTGGTGGCACAGGCCTGTGGCCCCAGCACTTGGAGGCTGAGGCAGGAGGATCTCTGTGAGTTTGAGGCCAGCCTGGGCTGCGTAGTGACTTTGTCTCAAAAAACAAACAAATTGACTCCCCTCCTTGGTGAGCAGCTGTGAGTGTGACAGGCTGCGGCAGCCTAGGGCAAGAGCCACCCCTGTCTCCTGAGACCTGCACCATGCTGGGACCTGGGACGTGGGAAACCAAGTAACCACTCCCCTCCCTGTTTTGTTTAATTTCAACATATATGAAAGTATGGACAGCTATTTTGAAGAGAACGAGAGACATTATGACAGCCATTAGTGACTTCCCTATTGTCTGGTTTTGAAGACCTAAAATGCCTTCCTCATTCTGTTCAGATCAGTTTTATACTATGCTATTTTGTATGAATTCTCTGTATGTGAAGGTATGGACAACTATTTGGAAGAAAACAAGAGACAATATGATAGATACTGAAGATCTCTGATTGTCTAGCATTGAAATTTATATCTCTTTGCTTTCTTATGTCCTGTTTTGTTGTGTTTAATTTTACCCCCTCTAAAATAAAAATAAAATAAAATAAAGAAAAAGAAAAGGAAGAAACAAAGGTGAGATAAAAATTCGATTAAATCATAAAAAAGAAGTTAATAGAATTAGGTAAAAGTAACAGAAAAGAACAAACAAGTAAAAGAAAAGAGAAATGAGAAAAAATTACAAAAGCAAAGAGTAAAAGATAGGGAAAAAAGAAGCAAAAACTAACAAACCCACAGAACAAAGGAAAGAAAAGAAACCCTAGAGACCCTGAAGTACAGTTGTTGTGTGGCATGATTCCCAGAGTAGCTCAATCTTACACAACAAAGCTCTTGCCAAAATGGTTTCTGATTATATCATTTTGAAGCATCAAATTTCTTTTCCAACTCTAGCCTGCTGTGTGGAAGGAGTCACCTTCACAGTAAAACCCCACACTGTATTTGCAGCTTACAATAATTGGGTTTTTTTTTTTTTTTAAAGGTAACACTACTGATCCATTGTTTCTCTTTGGGGCTGCCAGTCCTCTCACATTTACCTGGTGTTTGTGGAAACAGGACCTTCTTCCGGGGGGCTGGGTTAGTGTTCAGACTTAGCAGTCATCTCTTAAACACCTTTTGAAAAGCCTCTCTGCATCCTATCTAGACCATTTCACATCTATTTTCCATACTGCACAGAGGATGACATTTTAAAATAGCTCACTTGACCACATCATTCCCTTTCCTGTGCAATCGCTTTCTACAAATCCTTTGATGACTTTCCACTACTGTTAGGATAAAGACTACCCTTAATGCATCTTGTCAGCCTTTTCATGATCTGTTGCCTGCCTTCTTCCCTTCCAGACTCCTGTGGAAACATTATTCTGCTGTAGTCAAACTCACTTTTACCCGAGTTATGTTCTTTGCTAATACAAGATCTTTGTGCGAGTGATATGTTTCCTGTATCTTGTCCCACCTGCCTCTTCCTGGCTAATTCCCATGCACCCTTCTGATCTCAGCTCTCAGGTATCCTCCTTAGGCAAGCCCTCAGTCTAGGTCAGCTTTCTTTGTTATGTCTTCTCAAAGAATATGTTTCTTTCCTTTAGTTACAGTTTCAAACTTTTGTGTGATGATAGGAGACAAGAAAGGCTGTGACTGTTTATGTTCACCATTGAACTGCTGGTGATGGGTTCCTAGCATGTGGTAGGTAGACATTCTGCTCTCTGAGAATTTGAATTGCTGTTGTTTATCTTGTTTATGGCCTGTAGTGATAAAAACAAAAAACAAAACTGTCTAAAATTGATGGAGGCTACCACAAAGTGGTATAAAGTGTTGTCAAGGAGCAGCCAGTGTTAGATTAATCAAGTCTACATGAAATGTATCTGTTGTGTGGCACACATTTCTTAATCAACTCAACTCAGAGCCTATGCATTTAATTTTATTCCAAGGTAAACTACCCTGGAGCGCAAATTGTTGTAGGATTTGAAGATGGTGTTGTTCGAATTCTTGAACTCTATGATCCAAAAGGGCTCACAGTTTTTACAGGACGGAAGAAAATTTTGGATGCTGATATTTATTTTAAACAGGTTTTCAAGCCCCATACTGCTCAAGTCACTGCTTTAGCTTATGAACGGGATGGCGAAATTCTAGCGACAGGGGTAAGCTGAAGATTTCCTTCTTGTTGCTTGTGAAGTTTTATGATTAACCTTGCCTTATAAATCTAACTACTTGATCACACACCTTATTTACTGAAAATAACTTTCTAAGAATATAAATATTTGTGTTTTGCTTTTGTTAAGTTCATATTCTTTCAATGCAGTCTGTGTAGAACATTTAAAATTACATATTGCACATTGAGTTTTAATGCTTATTTTAAATGAAGAGAAAATTTCAAATGGAAATCATTGTAAATTTATTATTTTAAATCAGCATTTTATAACATTACTTTTTGTGGGTGGGTGGGGGCACTGGAGATTGAGTCTAAGGCCTTTGCACTGAACCATATCCCCATCCCTTGTTATTATTTTGAGACAGGGTTTCACTAAGCCACTTAGTTACTCAGGCTGGGCTCAAACTTGCGATCCTCTTGCCTCAGCCTCCCACAGTGTTAGGGTTACAGGCATGTGCCATGATACTTGCTTAGCACATTTATGTTCTTAAATAGAACTACCATAAGTTAGGGAGTGTGAAGCGTTGGTACAGCAGTTGCCTAGCTTGTGTGAGGTCTGGGTTTAATCTCAACATTATAAAAACCAAAAATGAAAATAAAGCAACAAAACAAAAACTCCCTCCCCTCCAAAAAAGAACTGCTATAAATGAATTCTTCATGCATTAAGATGCAAAAGTATACTTTGTGGGATTTTTTTTTGAATTAGTTTATAAACAAAGAATTTATATACAAGTATTGTAATCACATTTTCAGAACCACATCTTGGAACATGTGGGGAAAATGAAGCAAATAATTGAAATCATGCTTTCAGAATAATCTTGGATTTATGATCATTAAATATACCATATGCCATTAAATGCTCTTTTGTGCTCTGTAAATTAGATTTCATAGTAATATACATTTGATGGCAATGTCTCTTTTTTCTCAGAGTAAAGATCACACTGTGTTTTTCTTTCAAGTGGAAGAGAATTGTAAGCCAATTGGTTACATTAAAACTCCTGGACCTGTTTGCCAGTTAATGTGGTCCACACTTTCTCATGTAAGTCATTATATCTGTTCTCAAGTTTAAATCCCAATCACGACAGGGGGAGGGATCTTATAGCTAGCGGATAACAGGTGCGTTTATTAACCTAGTTCTCCAGTGGGGGCCAGGAACATGGTGACAGCAAGCGCTGGTGGCTGCTGCTGAACTCAGCAAGTCCAGTGATACTTAGGGGCTCTGTGCTGCCCACACCACTTCCTTTCTCTTCCAGACTTTCACTAGTTTGCCACCAGCCCCTCTCAAAACACAAAGCTGTATCCAGGCTTTGTTTCAGCACTGTGACTTCCAGCCAGACACACCGCGTGTCAGAGTGTTTTGACCTGGATCAGTCAGGCAGTGTGTCTGACAATCAGAAGCTCAGTTCTAAGACCTGAGTGTACTTTTCCTCATCTTCTATCTCTTTATCTCTTCTACTACCAATCTATCAGTTTCCTAACTTTCCATGGCTTCTTTCCTAACAATTCATGGTTCAATATTGATTATTAATTTCATTAATAGCTCTAATTTACAAGACATGGCCATATGATAATTCATCTAAATGTCAGTTGTCTAAACTAAGTGCTCTAGGTGCCTGGATAATAATACTGATAAAAACATAGAAGTTCTGGTAGGATTATTAGGGAAACAGTTGAAATCCACTTGAAGCTCTTTTAACAAAAGGGCTATAAAATATGTTAATATTGTCTGGAAAAGTCCTTTAAAAATTAATCAACAAATACCTATTGTTGCCATCTTTACTAGACACCGGTAGATTTGCTAAGCAGAAATAAGTCTTTGTTTTCAAGGAGAAAAACACAAACAATTAGGTATACATACTTTTAAAAACTTCATTACTGAACAATAAAAGGTTTCACAGGGGAATTGGTGACTCAAATCTCAGTGGCATAAACAATTTGTGTTATGAATTTAGAGCAGGGAACTATCAAAACCGGGAAAGAGGTTAAGAGCTTATCTCAATGGTAGAACAGCAGCCTACCACATGCGAGGGAGGCCCTGGGTTCAATACCGGCACCACAGAAAAAACAAAACCAACCAACCAAACAAAAAACAAAAATAACAAACAAGTCAAAAATTAAGGGGAGAATTGTGATAGGTTCTTATTTTATATTATTGTGCTTTAACTTTGAGGAATTAGCAGGATGCAGGAGGTTACCGAAGAGGTGGGTGTAGGAGGTTCCAATAAAGGGAATGGTAACTGCAAAGGGAGTTCTGTGTGAAACCGGAATGTTGATAGCACAACCTACCTTGGTGCATGCATTTCCCTACAAAGGGAAAAGCCAAAGCATTTGCCAGGGGCTAGGGATGGAGTGGGGCAGGTAGAAGGTGGATGTGACTGTTAAGGAGCAATTCGTAGCAGTGAGATAACCTTGTATCCTGATTTTCATGGTGGTCACTTAGGATAAAATGACATAGGACTGTGTACCCATGCTAAGGTAATGTCAATTTTGGTATAATTGCATAAGATGTGGCCGATTAGAAATTTGGTGAAAGGTGCATGATGTAATGTGTGGGCTGTTGTGCGCCATCCATGCTGCCCTGCCGCGTCATGGTACTGCTCTGTGGAAACATTCTTTTGAATTTTCGAATGTATCATTTGCAATTTTAATAATATCCTTGATGCCACAGAATCTGCAGTGATGTGCCTTGTCATCCTTTATACTGATTATTTGTGTACTCTCTCTTTTCCCCTCCCAACTTTTACTTTATGATTAAATGTTCTAAAAGTTTTCCCCGTTTTTAGTGCTTTGTTTAATATTGATTAAACTGTGCTCTTCTTATCATTTCCCTATATCTACTTTCAGGGGCTTTTTTTGTTGTTGTTGTTATTTTCTTTCTAACTTCATGAACATTTATATTTTAAAAAATGATTAGTTTTCTTTATATGCATCTTTCTGAAACTACATAAACATAGGCTGTACCCCATAAATTTTCCTAGTGCAGTATTTTATTTTTTATTCAAAATATTTTCTTTCTTTCATTTAATTTCTTCTTTGACTTATGAATTATTTAGAAGTATGTTTCTTCAGAACACAGGAAATTTCTAATTGTTGGTACTAGAAATGTAAACTACAATTTAGTAAGAAAATAAATGTATTATTTTAATCCTCAGGAGATGAGAAAAATTTTATAAATGTTCTTATGCTTGAAAAACATATATGTTCTTAAAATGGCATGCATTTTACACTTATTAGCTCACTTAATAAATTTTAAATTGTTAATTACCTGGTAATATTTTAATTTTTCTACTTATTACTGAAAGAGATGAATTCAGAAGACTAGACACAGAATTGCTTTTTAGTTCTCTTTTCTGCCATCTAAATTTAACCTCACCTCTTTGCTGGATAATTCCTATCAGTCCTTAAGTATATTCTAGCCTCTCCCACTTATAAAAAATAAATTTTTTCATCTTGTGTTCTCTTCTACATGTTTCACTATCTCTCTTCTCAGCCAGCTCTCTCAAAACGACTGACTATCCCCGTAGTCTAACTCCATTTCGTTTTTTACCCCTCCTTCCTTTACTTGTTCTTCCTGGCTTAATTGTTTTCAGCCAGCTCTCTCAAAACGACTGACTATCCCCGTAGTCTAACTCCATTTCGTTTTTTACCCCTCCTTCCTTTACTTGTTCTTCCTGGCTTAATTGTTTCTACTAATAATTAGTCTTATTAACAATAACTACAGTGAAGAATTAAATATATTTTAAGAATGGTTAGAATACATAACAATTATATTTTTCCTGATTTGTAATTTTTGAATTATGCTCGTACAAATTTGTCTAAATATAAAGGGTATATTTAATGTTTCCTTTTTAGCCTGAAAGTACTTTACTGATTATCTGTGAAAATGGCTATATTCTTCAAGCTCCATATCCACCCATTAGTGAAGAGAACAATCATGATGTACACTCCTATGAAATCAAGGACATGCCCATAAGATATTTCCATTTCTCAAGTGTCAAATCTAAGATTCTGGTATGGAATAATCCTGAAAAAATTATCTTCTAATAAATCTTTCCTTTGGTTATAATATAAAATATCCCGTATGAGGTGCAGGGAGAATACCAGGAAGAATACTGCAGAACCTGCCCTTAGAAGCTCGTAATCTGGGAGGAGCCGCTGGCTGTGCTAGGAAGCAGCAGCGAGGGGGGTGGGGCGCACACGTTCTTCAGGGGATCCTGCGGGAGGTGTGGGAAGAGATTAAATACGGCTGCATGGAAGTGACGGGCAGACAATACCCAGAGCTTGGGAGACTTTTTAAAGGATAAAATAGAAAGGGTGGTTACGAAGGCTGGGAGAACATCCTGAGAAATGGCAGAGTTGTGAGTGTTCAGTTTTTATGGGGGAGATGAAGAAGGGACACGTGAAATAAAAGGAAGCAACCATGGAGGGAAATGGCAGGAGTCTGTGACCTCCAGGGCATGAGACTCCTCAAAAGCCAGCCAAGCTCTTTCAGTTCAGACCAGTGAGATCCATTGTCTGCTTTTGCAAGAGGGATTGATATGATGAAATCTTGTCAATTAGAAAGATAATTCTAAGGGGTAAGTGAAGGACAGATCAAAGATAAAAGGCCAGAACATTAATATTGGAGTCTTTCACTATGGAAGTTGATAAGCTGTGAAGCTCTAAATCTGTGTATTACTAAAGTCAGAGACAACTCCCCTCATGGACAATTTCAGGCCACCTTGTTCCTAGATTGACAATGACAAGCTCTGAGAGAGAAACTGTTTAGTCTCAGGGAAGAATGACAATTTCTATAAAACCATTGAGCAAAATAGAGATGACAGTCATCCACTGATTTGAATTTTGGTGATAACAAATATGTTCCCAAAATAATAATCATTTTTAAATGTTTTTTTAAACATAAGAGCTATGAGATTTTCTAGAACCCTATCTTTCTTCTATTGTTTTTGTTATCATTTTCAGTGATATAAATGAATGTTATAGTGGTTTTAAATCTCCCTAATATCTCTTTTAAAAGAGATTAATGGAAATCGAAAAGAGAGAAAAACAAAAAGAGGTAAAGGCAAAGGAAAGGGAAGCAAGGAGGAAGAAACTGATAGAAGAGATGGGAGAAGACGGAGAAAAGGCATTGAAGAAGGAGGAGGAGGAGGAGGAGGAAGAAGAGCCCTTACCTGAAATTTTCTTTCCACCAACCCCTTCCCCCATCCTCTGTGGCTTCTACTCTGAACCAGATAAGTTCTGGGTTTCACTGGTGAGTAAATATGTAAAAATTTTACCTTAGCTGCATTTCAAATCTAATTTATAGTTGTTATTTATCACCACATTCTTACTTTCTTATTTATATGTTAAAACTTTATTAACTACTGTTGAAGTTGTGAGTTTTGATAAATAAATGTGGGTTATACTTGTTTTGTATCGTTTTAGCATTTCTTTTGTATGTCTATTTGTCATACCTGTTATCATTTATGACAAACATCCATATGGTCCATCCTAGTCAAAACAGGAAAAGGATTCAGGATAGAAGAGCAAAGAGCTAAGGGTTTTCCAGCTGAGTGTGTGTGTGTGTGTGTCTTTAACATGAGACTCACTAAGTTACCCCAAGTGGTCTCCTACTCAAGACCATCCTGCTTCAGCTTCCCAAATAGCTGAGATTACAGGCATCCACTGCCACACGTGACTGAGTCTGTTGTTTTATAATTTTGAAAATAATGGCTTTCATGGCAGCATTATCTAGACTTGTACTTACCCTTCATTACTTACAACAGTGCTGAGTACCTTGTGGACATCTAGAAATATGCATGTTTTAGATGTTCTCTTTGCCACCCTGAGCAACACTGAGATGTGGTTAAGCAAACAGGAGGAAAATATTAGGAAGACAAATGCTGGAGACCATCAAATATGATGGAGACTACATCCTCTACTTCCATATCAACTGGTTGTATTGGGAAGCATAGTCTCTTGCAAAGCAGGATTTTCCTTCATTATAGATGTCACAGTTTGCAATCTCCCTCCAAAACTAACAAAAATGTATTATTACTAATTAACATCTAAGAAGAACAATAGTTAGTATTCTATTGCATTTACTAGTACTCATAACTTTCCTGTGACACAATTAATGAGTATGATTATGTGGCATTCCAGGGGTAAAGAGATAAATCAGACATAATTTTTGCCTTCAGGAAATTTCCTCATAGGTGGAAAAGATGCACAGAAACAACCGAAATAGATTTCCAGTGTCCTGGAAACATAGATGCGAAAATTATTACTTAATAAACATGTTTAATGTTTAACATAGGATTGCTAAATATATATTTCATAGGTTTTGTTTATACTAAATTTTATTTTTTTATTTGTCTGCAATTTAAGTTAATCTGGGCATTCTGTATTTTTTTTATTTGCTAAATATGGCAATCTATTCTGTACTGAGTACCATTCTAAGTGATTTACTTAACCAGCTTATAAAATAAATGCTATTATTATTTGTATTTGGCATGTGGGAAAACCAAGGCATAAAACTGTTAAGTAACTTACCCCAGGTCATATAACTAAAGCAGTTTAGAACTAGGATTCAGGCAGTCTAGATCCAGAGTTCATGCTCTTAACCATCAAGCTGCACTATGAACAAGCTTGTGGTTGTCAGGAGACCAGGACACCAATCTTCTTGATCAAATGATTTGCCCAATCTTTGCTTGCAACCAGGCAGCTGCTAGAGAAAACTGGCCTTGTTTTGAAGTTATAACCACAGTTCTCAACTCATTACTCATGTTGCAGGCCAGTTCTCCTGCCCAGCCATGTTCCCTTCCCAGATTATCATTTGAGTTGTTTCTCCTCCCCTCAAATGTTTTGTATGTTCCCTCACTCCTCAATGATAACCTCATCTTGAATTTCATAGAAAAAATAAAAGCAATCAAGTGAAAATTTCCAATTTTTTCTCAGTTAAATCTAATGTACTACAGGAAGAATCTGTATGTATGGGGTCTGCCTTGCTTAGTGTACTTGGTAAGTGTTCCCTTGCGACTTTCCAAGGACACTATTCCCATTGGCCTATGGATCCCATCCCTTCTCACTTTCTCAAAGATTTTGCTCTGAAATAAACCACTTGGTCTCCTGTATCTTTTAAAATTGATATCTCTCTTTTTAAACTCAATTCTTCTTACATCAGCATATCTGTATCATCTATCTATATCTATCTATCTATCTATCTATCTATCTATCTATCTATCTATCTATCTATCATCTATCTATTCTAGTGATTAAGTTTTTTCTTCAATCTCTCTTCTCTTCCCCTCCACTGTGCCTTTACAGGAAAACCTAAATCCATTGCCTGGGGTCCTTGTTGACCTTCATCACCTCCTATTTGGACACCAGCCTGTTTCACATGGGCTTCTGTCTCCATTGCTTCACTCCCTGATAATTGCCACATTACAAGCTCTGTGGTCGTGTTTCTGTATGCTTGAACTTTTAAAAGCATTTGATAGAGCTCACCTTCCAGCCCTCTCAAAATACTTTATTTCTTTGGCTTCCAAATCATGCTCAGTTGGGACTCCTCTTTAGCCTCTTCTGATGTTTCATTTACAGGACAATACTGGAGATTTGAAGTACTGCAGAATGTGATCTTAGGACATGTCTTTCTTGGAAAGGTGACCTTATCTTTTCTTATCACTTATTTGCCAATAAATCTCAGATATTTATTTTTAGTCTTGGTTTCTCCCTTCAACTTCGCACTTATGACTCTAACTTGACAGCTGTATTTAACACCTCAAAATTAATGTATTCAAAAGTTAACTTTGTGTGTGGTGCTGAGGATTAAACCCAGCCTAAATTCAACTCTGATACTTCTTTGTTGCCTTTTTTGTCTAGTTGATCTATTTGTGACTGGGATATTGAGATCCCTAGCATTTGTTCTAGAAAATTGGGTACACCATTGTTCAGTACATTTATGTTTATAGTTGTTATCTCTTCCAGATGAAGTATTCCCTTAACTAATCTATAGTGACCTTCTTTACCTCTTCTAATCAGTTTTGGCTTAAAGTCCCCTTTCTTTTGAAAACAGAATAGCTGCCCCTGCTTGTTTTGGGGTTTCCATTGTATGGATTATTGTTCTCAATTCTTTGGTTTTTTAGTCTCTGAATTTCTTTTGGCATTAAATGTATTTCTTATATGCAGAATACTGTTAGATTTTGTTTCTTGATATATTCTGTCAGCCTGTGTCTTTTGTTTGAGTATTTAAGAACACTGACACTGAGAGTTATTCCCAAAAGATATTGACTTATTCCTGTCATTGTGTTATCTTCTTGTTGCTGATTCCTTTCTTTCCCTTTTACTTCACCTTACCTGGAGTATTCACTCTATTGGACCTTTTGGTCATGTTAGCGTTCATTGTTTCTTTTTCTAATACTCTTGACAATTTTTTGGAGTGCTGTTTTGGTGGTCATGAATGTATTAGTATTCTTTGTTGTGGAAATACATTATTCCTCTATCAACTTTGAAAGATAGCATTGAAAGTTGTTTTCTTTTAGGGCTTGAAACACTGTACGCCAATCTTTCCTAGTTTTGGGATATGTGTTGAGAAGTCCACTGTAATTCTAATGTGCTCATCTTTATAAATGATTTGTGGCTTTTTTCTAATGCTGGACTTCTGTGATTTTGACTACGATGTATAATTGAGAAATTCTTTTCTGATTGTGGCTGTTTGGGGTGCTCTATATATCTTACTTATCTTTATATTAATTTCCTCATGTTTGGAAAGTTTTCTGCTATTATTTCTGTAAACAGAGTTTTTAATGCCATTTGTGCTGTCTTCTGATTTTTTCATTAATTTCAGTTAATCTTAGATTAGTCTTCCTTGCATCATCCAGCAACTGTTGGATTCACTTTCCATGTTCTCTTGTTATTTTTAGGGTATCTGAATATATGGTCACCTACATCAGGCCTTTTTTCTAGTTCTGACCCTTTTTTCTCAAATTGGTCACTTGGGCTGCCCATATTATCAATAAAATTTTTTGTCTCCTAGTTTCTGTTTTGTACCTTTTTATGCACTCTAATTCTTTGCTACCTGTTCGTTCGTGTTTTGTAACATTTTGCTTAGCTCAGGTAAGTTTTCATTAGTGTCTTCTAAAGCTGACTGATCATTTCATTATGTCCACTATGTATTTAGTTACAGTGATAGGTTCATGAACACTTGTTTGTGAACAATTTGGTTTGCAAACTGAAGCATTTGGCAAAATTTTGATTTTTTGTTTGTAAATTCTGAATCAGGTGACCAATATAACAATATAGGACCTCAAAACAAGATCGTGGGGAGTCAACAATGGCTACAACCCTCAGAAGAAGATCTGCCCTAGATGTAATACTGTATACTATTATCCTCTTGAACTCATGATCAGACCACTGGCCCTAGACCTGCAAAGTTAGTGAAACACCAAAACACCACAGGCATCCAATTACATTCCACCTCAATAGATATCATTACAGCCTGTGTTTGTGTGATAAGCTGGTCACTTATGGCAGAGGGTGGGGAGTGGGGGTTGGTACTTCTTGTTTGTCAGCCCGTGTGTCAGAAGGGACTTGGGTATGGCTGTTCCCAGTCTGATGGTAGCCCACATATGGTGTTGGTTCCCACACTGGGCTTGCTTTCTGGTGTGGCCTTGTTCTCTCTACCCCCAGTCCATGAATGGCACTGACTCACAGAGAGAGGCTGGGGTCTGGCTCTTCCCAGTCCTGTGGTGGCTTGCACATGGCACTGGTTCCCAGACTGGGCTGGCTTTCTGGTGTGACCTTGTTCTCTCTCCCCCCAGTTTGCGAATGGTCCATTCATATTTTTGTGTTTGAATGCTGGATTTTGCCCTGCTCTCCCACTGGGCATTGTCATTCAATGATTTCCACTGTAGTTACTCTAGTGGTAGTTATTCTGGCACCTCAAGTTTCCATTGTCCCCATGTGTGCACTAAGTTGCAGGTTACTCTGCCTACCTTTATGGCTTGTGGGTTTGTGAGGTATCCTCTCTGCTCCAGAAGCCTTTCTGTCTATACTCCCAAGGCTGTGGCATCCACCCAATCTGAGCTATATTGCTTCTCACATTGGTAGATGGGTAAAGCAAACAGACCACTGAATCTGTAAGTTGTAGCCTATGCATCCTTCTTGGTCTAAGTTAACTTCTCAGGAGGTATCTATGTCTAGCCTGTGCCTGCTTTCTGTCTGTCTTTCGTGGCCATCTGCCACCTAGTCACTGTGGCAGGGTAGCACCAGAAATTCTAAAGTATAGTTATTCTGTAGCTTGGTTTTAAACAACTCCTTCCCAAAAAGCTTCCTCATTAAACCCCCTCAGATTTGGTGGGTACCACACTGGATTTCTTCTCTAATTGCTTTGCAGAAGGAATCACTTTCAAAGTAAACTACCACAATCTTTCTGTGGTTTGCAGTAGCAATGGACTTTTCTTGGTGCTAATGCTGCTGGCCCAGTCTGTAGTTTCTCCCTTTGGCCACTGACCCTCTCCAAGCTTACTTTGTATCAGCAGAGACAGCTTCTCCCTCCCTAGGAACTGGAGTCTGCTTTCCATTCTGCTTCATATTCTTCTTTGCATTGTTCTGTTTCTCCAGCTTCTCTGTAGTTTCTAGTTGTCCTATTAGCTCCCTTCATATTTTTGGAAATCTACTACTTTTTTTCCTCTTTGTAAAGTTGTTTTCCAGGTGTCTCAATTCCAGGACCTGAAGAGATGTATTTTCTGTTCTGTGACAAACATTCAACTCTCCCCTGAGATTTCTGCCCACTAGATCAGTCCAATGTGGTGCCTGTGCTTTATCTTGCAGTTGCCAAAATATATGTATGTATATATATATATATATATATATATATATATATATATATAGTAGGTAGATAGATAGATATAGATATAGATAGATATTTTTTCAGTTACCTTTCAGATTTTATATTGGAACTTATAGATTTAATTTCAACATATTTATTCAGTTTGGGAAACTTCTCGTTCATAATCTGCTGCAATGTTGCTTGGCTCATTTTTCTTTTGCTGAGATTCTAACTTTATTTATATTAAATCCTGCTATGTCCCTCCCATATATATTTTACCTTTTTAAAATTTCTTTTTCTATTTCCACGATTTAGCCTATTATTTCTGATCTCTGCTTCAGCTTCTTAATTCTCTGTCTCTTCATTTTTACTGAAACTCCCACAGAGGGTTCAAGTCTCCCACCTGGCAATATGACACATTAATGCAAAAGAAACTCTTGAATGACCTGAAGTTGTCTGTGAAATAAGGGGCCACAAGTCCAAAAACTCATGGCTCTTATTGGTATCAATCAGGGAGGTGGATGGAGGTTGCAGCCAAGTGCTAAGGAAAGGTATTGCTGTAAGGTGAAACAGAGCAATTTTGTACCAGGCACAAAGGCCTCCAATTAGTAATACTTTGGATATTTTGATGTATGCAAGGCTGGCACCTTTAATACCAGAAGTATGTAATTCTTTTTGAGTCCCATGGCCTTAGTCGAGATGTTATCTCATGTCTTAGCCCTGGCATCTCATGGAGACTTTTTCTTGAGTTCCCATTTCAGCCATCAGCAAGGGGCACAGTTCTTGCCTGTGTGCAGTTATGAGGCTCATTAGCATCTTGGCCAGACTTCATCACATTCTTTTAGCCAATTATGGGAACATTAGTTTCAATATAGACAGCTCTGCATATCTCAGTGAATAGGGCTGAAGTAAAGGTGAGGGAAAGATGCAGAGGCAAAGGGTTCCATTTCTCAGGAGAGCACCACGATTTTGTTTTTCCAGTTTTTAAAAGTTGTGATTAAACACATATAACACAAAGTTTACCATCTTAGGCATTTTCAAGTATACAGTTCAGTGCCAATAAGCACATTCACTATGTTGTGAAACCATCACTTTGATCTTCTGTTTTCTCTTCCCACCAGCTCCTACAGCCATCATACTATTTTCTTTATGACTTTGAATGCTTTCTCACATGTGGAATCATATAGTATTTGTTGTCTTTTTAGACAGTTTTTTTTCCACTTAGCATAATTTCCTTCAAGTTTCTCCATGCCACAGCATATGTCAGAATTCCCTTTCTTTTTAAGGCTGAGTAATATTCCATTGTAAGAATGTGCCATACTTTGTTTGTCCACTCAGCCATTGATGGACACTTGGATCATTTTATTTTTGTTTATTATGAATAATGCTGCTATGAATATGGACTTCCAAATATCTCAGTTGAATCTGGATTTCTACTTTTTAGGGTATATACTCAGAAGTAAAATTGCTGAACCATATAGTAATCCTATTTTTATTTTATTTTATTTTTTGGAGAATTACCACAGCATTTTCCACAGAAGCTGTATCATTTTATGTCACCACTAACAGTACCCAGGATTTCCATATTCTTGTCAATACTTACTATTTTTGTTTTTAATTGTAGCCAGTGCAGGTGGTGTAATACTTTCAACCTGCATTCTCTTAATGATTACCAGTGATTCTGAGCATGTTTTCATGTGTTTATTGCCCATGTGTATATTTTCTTTGGATAAATATCTATTTAGTTCTTTTATTCATTTTTGGATTGGTTGTTTGGGATTTTGTTTAGCTGTGTGTATTTGCTCAATCAGTTGAATTTTAATCTCTATAATTTTTTGGTTCTCAAATTTCTGTTGTTTTCACTATTTTTTATAGATTCCAATTGTCTCCTAAAATTTTCTATGTAGCCTTCAAATTCCTTAAACATATTAATCATAGTTATTTTTCTTGTCTTTCATGGTAGGTCTTATTATTATTTTTACTGAGCAGTATACTGTGCATATGAAAAACTGTAGCAGTACCTTGATTCTCAGCATGTTGTTATTATCTTCTGGAGATTTATTCTTAGTTCTGGAAAGGAGCTTGAAATCCTATATTACTTTAACCCTGTCAGTGACTGAGATGACCTAAAACTAGGCTCCCCTTCCTATGAGGTCCATTCTCCTTCCCATTACTCATACACCTACTATGTATCACTGTCCGACTTCAATAGAAAGTCCAGTGGGAAGTGTATTTATACTGATCCCTTCTTCCTGGAAAGCCCTAAAAATTATTTCCCTCTCCATAAGCGCATGAGACTGCAAATAACTCTGCTCAGCTTCTTAGCCTCTTAGCTGTCGCTTTGAAGGTCACTGCAAAGAGAAAAGCAGTGCCAGTGCTAGGCTCACTTATGGTTCTCCCTGTCTTCTGGGTCTTATTGTTTTGCAATCTCCTTAATGCTTCCAAACACATTTTAAAAAATTCTTCTAGTTTTTCTCAGCAGCATGGCGTGGTTAAAATAATCCAGTCTGCTATTGTCAAAAGTGGAAGGGCTGGGGATTTAGCTCAGTGGCTTAAGCGCCTGCCTTGCAAGTGCAAGGTCATAAATTGGATCCCTGGTGCCCCCCCCCCCAAAAAAAAAGGAAAAAAAAAGTGGAAACAGCGGCCGGGGATTTAGCTCAGTGGCCTAAGCACTTGCCTGGCAAGCTTGAGGTCATGAGTTTGATCCCCACTACAAAAAAAAAAAAAAAAAAAAAAGTGAAAACAGTAGTTCGATTTTCAGACATGATTTTGTTACTTTCTCTTTCTTACTACTCATTTTTCATAAAGATGTTCTGATTCTTAATTTATTTTCTCTAGAAAGAACCTCTGATTCAGAAAGAAAACAAGTTAAAGTTAGTGCTTTTCCAGATGACCAGTTGTCTTTTAACTGTATGGATACATTATTACTAAATAGCCCTTCCTGGAAAATTAACAGTGTTAACCCTAGACGAAAACCAGCTGTGAAAACAAAGACTTGCAAAACTTATTATTAATTACTGCTTATTCATAATAACCCTTGAAATAAAAATGAAATTCAGTAGATAGAGGTAAAATCTCTCATTTTGAGTTGTAAGGGAAAACAAAGCATCATAAAATATTTATTATTATTATTTTTTTTGGTCTTTTTGAGACAGGGTCTCTCTATACAGTTCAGGCTGGCCTTGAGCTCACTTTGTAGCCTCGGCTGATCATGAGTTTGCAATGATCCTCCTGCCTCAGCCTCCCGAGTGCTGGGATTACAGGAGTGAGCTACCACTCCTGGCTAAAATATTTATTATTAAAATAACATAGTTGTGTATAAATGGACAATAGAGATATTTTAATAAATAAAAAAACCTAGCTATTAACACAGAACCATATGTAAGAAAATTTGTGTTTTAAATTTTGACACAAGCAAAAACATTCTGATGCAATCATATGTGTTATATTCAAATACCACTTTCATTATTATTTATCTTTCCAGGGTGGCTATGATTCTGGTTTTCTATATCACTGTGAATTTCCCCCATATGATAAAAATAGTGATTTCAAAGCACAGAAAGATGAACCTTTTGATTACCGTTTTCTTGAAGATACAGAAGATAATCCCATTCAAACCATCACTTTCAGGTGAACAGAATTTTAAAAAGCTTTAAAAAAACTGTATTCTATTAATTTCAATGTATTTGTGTATCACTAATATTGTCAGTTTTAAAAGTTTTATCCAAATCAGGGGTACCTAAATGATGTTTGGTTATGAGTAAATAAATATAGTCAAATGTACACTGATTTCTATTTAAATCTGCTTGTCCAATATTCTGTCAGAATTTCTGTTTAATTACACAATCAGATTATATAGTTTTAAGTCATTTCTCTTATTTAGGAGGTGGCTGCTACATGGTCAGATAATGAAGAATCAGGATTACAAAGATTCTAGAGAAATTACAAGTTGAACCATTAGCCCTTTAATAATTGAAACCTAATCATGTTGGAGCTTTGGGTGCTGGAGAACAGGTGGCCTACTCGCTGCCCTGGTGAGCAGCTGGTGGCCTGGCAAGCCACTGGCAAACCAGGGCAAGAACTATCAGCGACTCCTGAGCTCTGTATCATGTTGGAACTTTGGGCGCTAGGAAATAAGGCGGCCTGCTGGCTGGCCTGTAAGCAGCTAGGGCCCTGCCGGTGCGTGGGCTAAGAATCAGACATTGATCCATCCCCTCACCCCCTGCCGTTAGCAAGTAGGCACCGGCAGTCTGAGTATCTTTTTGGAGGATGAATGTATACAGTGTGGCAAGTAAGGGGGATTTCCTTCTACCATCTCTTTGAAGGCAAATATTTTTATCACTGTTTTGCTCAGTTTTGATTAATGGTACTGCTTTATTCAATATTCTGTTTTTAAAAGTTTGATATTTCCTTCCATTTTCCTCTATTTGATTGAAAGAACAGTTAATGTGAACAAAATGGGCTGTACTATTGAGCCCATTGCTTGTGTCCTGGTGACCTGCTCTGAGGTTCTGTGATAGTTTTATTGCAATGCGGTCGCATGGGTTTGTTCTGTCTTCTTCTACTGTATTTTGCTACATTAAAAAAAAAAAGTAGATAAGAAAGTAACAAAATACCTCCAAAAATCTCCCAACTCCACCAAAGCTGATCCATGGATCATGGATGAGGAGAAACTCAAAAACAAGGCAACAGAATTATATAAGGTGATTAAAAGTATATAACAACAACAAAACAAGTCAGTAAGGTACTGAGCAACCTGAAACAGGATATAACTAACCAGATAATGGACTTAAAAAGTAAAAAGAAGAAAAGAAAGTGCTCTGGAGGATATGGCTGTATGTATGTTTAAGTGTGTAGGATTGAAAACCATGTTGCTAAGTTGTTACTAGATCTTTGAACTTCTTTGCAGTCTCACTGTTTGAATGTACACTTTGTATGCTTTAATTTTGTAACTTTAACAACTAGGTCTATAAGAAGACAGTATGTAATTTATCAACTAGTGATTTCTTACTGCTTTTTTTTTCTGAGATTCTGTATTGTTTCTACCCCTTTTTCTGTTTTGCTTTTTTTTTCTCTTTAAATAAAATTTAAAAAAAATAATTGAAACCTAAGTAAATATGCCAGTCATTAATCTAAGGATCAAAAGACTAGTTCTAATTTCCAAATGGATGTTTTCATTTGTGTTAGTTTACTAGGGTAGCTATAACAATACCGCATACTGAGTGGGTGGCTTAAGCAACAAATATTTACTGGCTCATTGGAGAGTACAGTTCCAAATCCAGGTGGGCAGGTAGGCAGGTTTGGATTCTGTCTGTCTGTCTGTCTGTCTCTCTCAGTCTCTCTCGTTGGCTTGCTGCTATCTTTCTTCTTACTGTGTCTTCACTTGGTCTATGTTATGTGCACAGTATTCCTAGTCTGTCTCTGTTTCTCTCTGTCTCTCTCTCTCTCTCCTTTCCCTACCTGTCCTAATTTCCACTTCTTATAAAGATCCCAGAGTCAGACTAAAATAGAGTCCATCCTAACATTCTCATTTTAACTTGTGGACCTTTTCAAAGGCTTTTCTCACAGTATAGTTATATTCTGAGGGCTCTGGGGTTAGGGATTGAACATAGGAATTTTTTTCCTTATATATACAGAGTCTCACTATGTAGTCCAGGCTGGCCTCGAACTCATAGTGATCCACCTTCCTCAGCCTCCTGAGTACTGGGTTTATAGACATCACCATGCCTGGTTTTGAACATGTGGATTTTTGGTGGTACATGATTCAGTTAACACCTTTGTCATTTCAGATCTAGTCATTTCAATTAATTTAAAATTAAACAGTATTTTCAAGTCAATTGAAAGAACAATTTCCTTTCTTTTGTAGCTTTGACCAAAGTATGATGTTTTGTGGAATGAGAAATGGAACAATTCGAGTGTATGTGCTAAATCAGAATGATCTTTCACTGACCAGTCTGCAGCATTACTGGCACTTTAGCGTGCATGACAATAATTATGGGTGTGTTAAAAGAATCTCCACCAGCTTTGATGACCGATTCTTGGTGACTGCAGGGACAGATAGTAATATTTTTGTTTTTAACATTTTTTCTGAGTTTATGTTAAAGAAAGTCACCAAAGCCAAAGTACCATCTCCCAGGGTATGTAGCTAATTAACCAATTAACTAATTTTAACTAGTTTTTAATAACAACAGTGATAGCCAGCTTAAAAGTAATGATGTAAAGTTGTTTGTACTTATTAAAAATTAACAGCTATTTAAATACATTAACCTTGAAATGCAATCTTCCTGCCAGTATTAGGTTTTGATTTTCTAGTGTTTCTATATAAAATATTAATGGTGCTGCTTTTCTCTTATTATTAAAGACATATAGTTCCTCAAAATTAAAAAAGAATGTGTCAATTTTTCTGTATTAATCACCATCTTAATCAAAGTTTCTTCTTTCAAAATGTACAATATGTCTCAGATATACTAAATATATATATTTAATTTATTGATTCACTCATGGGGCATGTATAGGGTGTAGACTATAACATGTATTTTTAAAATAAAATGAACTTTTGAAAGCAGTTGAAAAATATTAGTTGCTTAGCTTGGAGCATGATAATATGAGTCTTGATCAAAGATTCACTATAAATTATTCTATTCTTAGGCAGAATACATTATTGACTTTTTATTGAAGATTGAGGGTTCAGATTCCCTAATTATATCTATTTATCCTGTCTCAGAACTGGAATTTTCTATTATTAAAGGGGTTCATGTGGATAAAGTCACTACTTAATAACCACTAGAACAGTTCCTACAGACTAAGGAGGTCCAGTATATTTAGAAAAACCCATGGTTAAAATTCCTAAGAATTCCTATGAATTCCCATTTGATAGCCTACCTCAAAAGAACACACAAAGAATTCAGAGAAGATTTGAGCAGATAAATTTTCATTTCTTTTAATAGCAGTGAAACTTGGAGTGTGGGGCAATGTGTAAAGAGGGTCTAGTTCCAAGACAGCAACTGCAGAAGGGAAAGCATGCAAATTAGAAAATCTTTATTTTTCTACCCAGTTATAGGCTTCAATATAGAAACTTATACTGAATAGAAAAACAAAATCATCCCACAGTTAGAATAATAATGTCCTCTTACTGTGGATAACATCAATATTTTTTAAATCATTGATGCAGGCTCTGCTTTTCAGAGGGCAAAATGAGAATTAGAACAACAAAATCCATAAAAACCAACTAAGCTCTATAGAACATGAGAAAGTCTTACTTCACATTAGAATCTACTAAGGAGTCCTTTAAAGTACTGATGACTGAGCTCCTCTTGAGAACAATTAAATTAGAATCTCTGAAGGTGAGGCCCAGTTCTCTGTATCCTATAAAATGTCCTCCACTTGATTCTAATGTGCAACCCAGGTCAAGATCCTTTGACCTGTATTTTAGAATTGTGAAGTGGATTGTTCTGTCTCCACCGTATTACAAACAGTTGTGGTCAAGAGATAGATGAGTTTTCCTGTCAAATCTTGGTATGCTGATATTGGAGAATTAAGGGACTTAGCTGTTGTTCCTTCCTTCAGAAAACTAAGTAAAATGCAAAAAAATTATAGTTTAAGTAGAATTTATTAGACATCACTGTCTCTTACATTGTTCATGGGTTTGACTTCACTTTTACTAAAGTCCCAAACTATAACTTCCTAAAAATGTGTACACTTACATCTCATATGTATAAAGTTTACATTTTGTACATATGAAGACTTTAATCCAATAACTTGATCAAAAACCTTTATTTCTTTAGAGTGACAGCAAGACAGAGCCATCTGTTATGAAAGAGACTAGAAGCTAAGCAAGTTCATTTTTACTTAAGAACTGATTAGTTAGCAAACTGTTTTATTCACTGAGTATAATTCCTTTTCCTTAACATCCTAGATTAAGACATTTTATAGCACAGCACCTGAATACACAAAGTACTATAAGAGGTTTACTTCTTACTCCTCTTAATTTAAACTGATTTCCTTTTTAAAAGGATATTTGTATTTTTTATCTCATTTTTTTTCTCTGATGGAGGAAGTTTATATTTTTCCATTTTATGTCTTCTTTTAGGTCATATAAAATTCTTACTTAAAATTAAAATGTATACATATATGAAATCTTATTAGGATACACACAAGGTATTTTGAGAGACTTTTGGCATGTAATGAAGGGATGTCCTAAAAAACAGCATTTAGAAATAGATGATCTAGAAATTATTTTTGTGTGTTTTCTCTGTCAATAGCACATGTGTTAACAGATAATATGAATCTGAAGGGAGAATTATGAAGATATTACCATTTTACAAATATATAGTTAGGTAACAAAACTCATTTTAAACTTAACTCTTTAAATGAAGCAAAATCAAATAAGTTTAAATCAATTGCAATTTTTCCCCTAGATTGTTATGTGTGAAACAATTTTTCAAACCTATAATATATTGTTAAAAATTTTCAGTCCCCTCAAATATCTAAAAAGAAGTAATTTGACAGGAAATATTATGTGATTTTAAAGGGCTTTTTATTCTTCTTTTTACAGTTTGGAATTGAAACAGAGCCAGTCCCAGAGGATATTGAAGATCCCAAAGCCTATAGGTATACGAACTTTTGATATACATCGTTTAGACTGAATTTTTGCAAAACAAATCAACATTTTGTAGAACGTGCCCAAGCTGAATGAATATCCAGACTATTAAATATTTCCTTTTTATCCTGTTCCTGTAACCTTTCCTATTATTCTTTTAAAATTTCTGTTTTCAGTATTGAGAATGCCAGGAGAAAAAGAGAACATGACAAATTAATGAAAGAAGTGGAAGAACTAAAAGCTGGGAAGAGAGAGAAAATCCAAGCTTTGAGGGATGAATATCACAAGCTATTAGAAATGAATAAAGAATTACCAAAGCATATGCAATTTAAACGGACAGTAAGTCTGCATAAATTTGACTTCATTTTAATGTATGATATTTCTACTATTTTGCCAACAAAAGGAATGCAAGGGATCATCACTAAGCTGTGCTTTAGCTGAACAATCAGTGAGCTTGCAGCAGCTTAACTATTGTAGAAGTGGGCATGCAATTTGGTAGAATCAGATAACCTTCTTTACATGGCACAACACTTACTACTGGATTTCACTAACATATGTTTTGGTATTGTTGGTAACAAGGTAAAATGTAAGGATAGGTTTTAGTCTGTTAATGAACCTTATTGTGCCTAACCAAAAATGTCTGTTGGGTAGTTACATATATAATTTTTCTGGGGTTCCATTCTATACTATATCAGATCTATTGAGAAGATAGTACCTAGCTGATCCATAGTTTCTAAGAGATGACTTAGACTAAACGTAGTTATGATGACAATCACCACATTGTTGAAGCTACTTTTACATTCCCTTTTCCTTTTGTGACTACTGAAAACGCCTTACCTTGCTTGTGATTTTTTTTTCATTTCGTACTTCTTCCTAAACAGAAATAAATTAGGCATCACAGCAAATAAAAAGGTGTCATCCTAAATACATACATGTGTTATTCAACTCTGTAATTATAGAAGTACTTTGCCAACTTCATATAAAAAGTGCTTTATGCAATCATATTAGTTAATTTCTTATATAAATTTTTAAAAACTATATGTGCACTCATGTTTATAGCAGCTCAATTTATAATAGCTAAATCTTGGAAACAACCAAAATGTCCATCAACCACAGAATGGATGAAAAAGATGTGGTATTTTTATACAATGAAATATTACTCAGCTATAAAAAGGATGATCTTGGGTTTGTATAAATAAATGGAGGCAACTTGAGACTATAAGCGAAATAAATCAGACTCACATTTGTAAATATCATATTGTCTCACTAGCACAAAAAATAAATAATAATAAACTGAAAGACTAATAAGATCCAAAATGTACATTGTGAAAATGAAAGTACTTAGAAGAAAAGAACAACTTGTAGGTATACACGTATAACTGTATGTATGTATAAGTGTGCAAAATAGATAACCATACTAATTCTCTATTAGTTCATCAAAAAGAATAGTTTGTGCTGCCATTGTTTGATTGTTCATTTTTATGCTTAGATTTTGTAACTTGAATAACTACTTCTAAGCTAACAATATGTAATATATAACTAGTGTTGATTTCTTTCTGTTATTTTTTTGAAATTCTTCATTATTTCTACCCTTTTTTCTGTTTTGCTTTTTTAAAATACAAAAAGAAAAGAAAAATAATAAATCTTTAAAAACTAACTCAAAATTGTTAAAAGACCTTTATTTTAAAAAAGGTTGAAGCCAGGTGTGGTGATACATGCCTATAATCCCAGTAATCAGGACAACTGAGGCAAGAGGATTATAAGTTGTAGCCCAGCCTGGGCAACTTAATGGCTTAGTGGGAGCCTGTCTCAAAATAAGTAAAAAGTTGTGGGGATGTAACTCAGTGAGAAGGCCCTGGATTCAATTCCCAGCAGCACATACACACACAAAGTTGATATTTCCACTGTAAAGGTACATAGTTTAGGACAAAGAATAACTAGAGTGAGTGATGTGGCTTTGAATACATTATTATTGAAAATACAAACAGACCATAGTCAAGTGTGACCACAGCCTCTGATATTTTCCTAGGGGTACAGGTAAGAAACATGAGGTCTGTACATGTTTTTATGGAATTAATGGCCCCTCATTGAAGAACATTCTACAAACACTTGAGTATGTCAGGAAGACACCAAAGGCTGGCATCTTTCCTACATGGGTGTTACCCAGGAAGGGTTTAGGCTGTGATCAACTGCCTTTTACCTGTGCCAGCTGGTTAGTTAGGTGCGGTAGTTTCTTCAGGATGGTGAGAGTATGTTTTAAAGTTTTATATACCTCTATATATTGTTAACATTTATTATTTTTATTGCAGGAAAAAATCTGTAAGTATGTAACTTTATTTGCTTTACTGTTAACAATTCGTCATGTAGTATGCAACTTTTTCCCTCATCTTGTGGAAGTAAGATCAAAACTATATATATTTTTTTCTGGAATGGAGAGTTTATAGAATGTGGGAGACTGTTATGATATAGCATCAAGTTGAGGACAAAATTAAAAATCTGTAGCTGTTTGAAAGAGGCTTAATAAAATACACTAATAATACTTTTTGAGTAAATCTACTTGTCTGCAGGACTTTAATATTGATTCTGAAATTCATGCTGAGATCAATAGAAAAACAGTTTATAAAATTCAACAAGTGGAAAAGGAGTTAGCTTGGGAAAAAGAGAGATGTGAACTTGGCCTAAAGAAGCTACAGAGAAGGTAGGATCTATATTTTCTGTATGTGAAGATGTTCAAGAGTATGTATCTGAGTAAGCAGTTTACAGTGGTGTCAACAAAGTAGCCAGATAAAGGTCTTCTGAAGTACTCACTGATGTGAAATTTCAAGAGATCTTCATGCTGCTGCTTCTGGCATATTCTTCAGATTTTCAGCCATTTGTATATTTGGTTAGTTTTTGTTTGTTTGTTTAAATTGGACTGTGAGAAATCTTTACATATTTTGCATATTAATGTAGTTATCCCAATCTCTATACATCTACAAATGACTATATATGACATATATGTGTGTACACATGTAAAACTGTCTTATTCTAGTGTGTAGATTTTTTATTTACTCTATGAAGTCTTTTGTTGAGTAAAAGTTGTAACTTTAGTTAAATTCAACTTATCAGTCTTTTCTTCTAATTTTAATGCTTTTTTGGTGTGTTTAAGGTATCTAACTACTCCTGATTCATGAAATAATTCTTCTGTGTTTTCTTCTAGAAGCTCTATTTCTTGCCATTATTCATTTTAAATGATTTTTGAGGATCATGTGAGGTGGAGGCCAAATGTCATTTGTTCCTTTACCAATATCTAATTGACTTAGTATGATTTGATGATTAGACCATACTTTTTCACTATATTGTAGTGATGCTTTTGTCATAAATCAGGTAATCTTGCATGAGTCTGTTTCTGAACTCTTCATTGTATTTCATTGATCTTTCTGTCTATCCTTGTGCTGTTATTTCTCTTATTTAAGTCTAATATTGTAATCTTTTTGGCATTGTTCCTCATCTGTGAAATTGATTAAGTCTTTGCATAAGAACAACTTGTCATTTTTCACAAAAACCCTGGTAAGAGTTTGATTAGAACTTCCTTGAATCTATAAATTTGTTACTTATAGATGATGTGTTATTTACAGATAACAGACATTTAAAAATACATGTTCAATCTTTTAGCCCACAAACATGATACATCTTGAAAAGAGTTCCATTTAATGTTTCTTCTAGGAGTTGCAGCCATACCATCTGAATATTCTTATTTATTGCTAATCATTTTTATTGACTTCTTAGTGTAATAATGATTTTGTCATTTTAACATGTCTATGCTTTCTTCTACATGTTAAAACTTATAGAATATATTATAATAATTTTTTAAAATCTTTTTCAGACATGGTCTCACTATGCAGTTCAGGCTGGCCTTGAACTCACTTTGTAGCCCAGGCTGGTCTCAGACTCACAACGATCCTCCTGCCTCAGCCTCCCGAGTGCTGGGATTACAGGTGTGAGCCACCACGCCCAGCTATAATAATTTTTTAAATATTTTGAACTGGTAGTTTGGTGTCATTTCTGCGTCTGTTTCTATTGATTGATACATTTCCACTCATTCTGGGTTAGCTTTTTCTGCTTTTGTGGTTGACTGGTACATTTTAGTTGGATGTCAGCCATTGTGAATTTTATGTTACAGGTGCTGGATATTTTTGTATACTTTCAAATATTCTTGAGTTTTGTACTCAGTAAGTTACTTGGAAATAGTTTGATTTTAAAAAAATTCTTGTTTGAATCTTTGTCAGGGCCAGGTTCAGTCTAGGGCTAATCTTTCCCTACTACTGTTATTGTGACCTATGCAGGTCTGGGAATTATTCTCTCTGGTCCTTTCTGGCAGTTCTTTTCCCAGCCTTGTTGTGTTTGTGCTGATCAGTGTTTGCCTGAAGACTGGAAGGGAGCTCTCTGCAGTTCTTCAGTATTCCTGTGAACTGTGCAGCTATATCCTCTCTGGTACTTTGCCCTACAAATTATAGCACTCATTACCTCACATTTAATCCCTGATTATTTGAATTCTTGGGTAATATTTACATCCCAGAGTGAGTATAACTAGATTGCTGACCACTAAAAAATGAAGATAGGTAAGAAGTTCCTCTAAATAGTCACAATATATTTGTGTGTGTGTGTGTGTGTGTGACATGATTCAACCCACAAACTTAGGTATGTAAGCAATAAAGCTATACATTAATTTAAATTTGACTCTGAGATTTTACCAAAAAGGAAACTCAGTATTACTGAGGCTCATTGTCCCAGCCCACTTGATTGTTTCTGTTCTTTGATTCCATAGTTATGTGCTCAGTGAATCTTTGGATCAAACACACATACAGCCATCACTTCTCAGGCCTTGCCATCTGCCCAGAAGATACCTGGAGGGAACAAGTACCCACAGTTCTTGGACCCAACTTGCCCACCCTCCTCCCAGTCAGAAGGAACATGTTCCAGCTGATATTCTTTCTTATTATCTGATTTTCTTCCTTGTCCCATGCACCCTCCATCCGCAATAGCGACGTGTCTTCAGCAGACACAAGAAGGAAGTAATAAGAACCTGGCCATCTGTTTGGAATGTGGAGAGGGGATAAAATTGTGCCACCAAATAACTGGGTATTACTGGTGTTTTTATCTTATGCAATCTAATAGGGCAAACAAGATAACTCTTGGTTGAATGATTTGTGCTTCTTTTATTATTGGTGAGATTAGCATTTCTTTTTATATGTTTATAGTCTATTTGTATTTATTCCTCTAATAATTACCCGTTTGAATCCCTTTCTCATTTTTGGGGGGGGGGTCTCTTATTTTTAGTTTTAGTCTCTACACCATAGGTATTTGTCTTTTATTATATATAGCAAATTCTTCCTGATACTCTGCCATTTGCCTTAAGCTATTTGTATTTTTCTAACAGTGCAGAAATTTTAATTTTGTTTTTTAATTTTTTACTTTAAAAACAAAAAGATGGAAACAATACAGAATTTTTAAAAAATAGAAAATTAACACTAGTTATTATATTGCATATTATTGTCTTAGAAGTAGTTGTTTAGATTACAAGATAGTCATGAAAAAAATGATCAAACAATGAAAGCACAAACTTTTTTTAATGAACTTGCAGAGATTAGTAGTATAGTTATCTATCTTGTGTGTGTATATATATATATATACATACACATATATATATATGTATATATGTGTATTTATATACACATAATCTCTTCTATTCTTCCTTTTCTTCTTTCCCCTATCCCAGTTGTTCTTTTCTTCTAAGTACTTTCTTTCCCTTTCATTTTCACAATGTCTGTTGTACATTTTGGATCTTATTCTTTCATTTTTTTACACTAGGAAGACAATATAATATTTACACATGTGAATTTGATTTATTTCACTTATGAGTATGGTCTCAAGTGTTGCATCCATTTATCTATACAAATCGCAAGTTTATCATTATAAATTATAAAGATTTTTACCTAATGGAGTTATACTCCATTGTATAAAAATACCACATCTTTTTTTAATCCACCCTGCAGTTGATGGGCATTTGAGTTGTTTCCAAGATTTAGCTATTACAATTGTACTGCTATAAACGTGGGTGCACATATATTGCTGTGGCATGATGTTTTCATGGGAAAATAGCCAGAAGGGAAATAGTTGGATTGAATGGGATCTCCAATCCTAGTTTTTTGAGGAATCTCCACAATGATTTTCACAGTGGTTGTGCTAGTCTACACTCCCACTAACAGTGGAGAAGGGTTCCTTTTTCCCAAAAGCCCCACCAAAATGTGTTACTGGTTGATTGCTTGATGGCAGCCATTCTTTCTAGAGTGAAATGGAATCTCAATGTTGTTTTAATTTGCATTTCTCAAATGACCAGTGATGTTGAACATTTCTTCATATATTTATTTGCCGTTTATATTTCTTCATCTGAGAAATGTGTGTTCATCTCAGATGTCCATTTTTGGATTGGGTCTTTGAATTTGGAGGACCTGATATTTTTTCAATTCTTTATATGTTCTAGATATAAATCCTTTGAGGGACAGCTAGCTAAAATTCTTTCCCATTCTGTGGGTTTTCTTTTTACTTTGTTGGTGATTTCTTTTGAAGCGCAAAACTTTCTAATAAGATGAGATCCTTGTTGTTGATTCTTTGAAGTACTTCTTGTGCAGTTTGTGTTTTGTTCATGAACTCTTTGCCTACCCCTCTGTCTTCAAGATTTCTACCTAATTTGTCTTCCAGCAGATTTAGTATTTCTATTTTAATATTTAGATCTTTGATCCATTTTGACTTTAGTGTATGGTGACAGACATAGGTCTGGTTTTAGTCTTTGGCATGTAGAAAGCCAATTTTTCAGCACCATTTGTTAAAGAGGCTATCTTTCTTCCAGAGAATATGTTTGGCCCCTTTTTCAAAGATAAGGTTGTTGAGTATCTTTGTAGTTGTGTCTGTATCTTCTAATCTTTTCCATTGGTTCTCAGCTCTGTCTTTGTGCCAGAACCATGCTGGCTTTATCACAGCAGTTTTGTAGCATAATTTCAAGTCAGGAATTGTGGTGCCTCCTGCCTTGCCCTTGCTGTCCAGAACTGTCTTTGCTATTCCAGGTCTCTTCTGTTTCCAAATGAACTTTAGGAAACTTTAATTTTGATTATGGATCAAAACTATCCACATCTTCAAGCTATCTGAGTTTCATTAAAAAGTTATATTTAAAGACTAAAACTCCAATGGGTGAAAGGTAAAGAAAATACATTTTAAAGAGTTCAGAAAGATGTTATGCTATGAAAAAAGGAGAAAATTTAAAAAGAAATAGTAAATCATGGAAAGGGGAAAATAGCATTAAAAACAGTCAGAAAAAAGTAAAGAAGGAAAACAACTAGGGAAATAAATGTATACACAAATAAGTTAAATTTAAGATGAAAAGTGGGGCATTAATTATGAACCACTGTCTGCTTCAGTGACACCAAGCTGATTAATGAAGAATTTATTTTATTCTCTTAAATTGACAAATGGAGAGCTTTTAAAAGCTAAATCAAGACAGACAGCACAGCATCTGTCTGGCAAGCATAAAGTCCTCAGTTCAATTCCAGTACTATATATATATATATATATATATATATATATATATATATATAAATTTGTCTGGAGCATAAGGGAAATATGAATGAGAAAACAGTGTTAATTCCCAAATTTATGTTTTCATAGAGGCAAATGGAGTCTGATAGTTTGGGAGTTCCATGAAATGACTTTAAAATGGGAAGATGGGGAACAAAAAAATAGGAATGGAAAGGTCTACCCATATATTCAACTTGCCCAAAATCTGTTCCAGATGAATATTATACATTGCCACATGTATGTGAATACACACATGCATGTGTATAAATACCATATAATTTAAGAAAATATAATGTTTTAAGTGTCTTAGTGAAGTAACTTTCTTAAATCTCTGGGAAATAAGTGTTAAAGATGTTTTTTCTGCTTTTTAATTTAGGAATTCTTTACATACATGTTCATAAATTTTTATATAATTTGTATATTTATATGTAACATAAACATACTATATATTGATTGTGGTGGGTTGAAAACTGATGCTTTAAGGAAATGTGTATGGTTATCAAGTTGACTGGGGTGGATTGTAGTAGGTTAAAACCTGATGGTTAACTTAAACACCAACTGAACACCAACTAAAACCATGCTGAACTGAATCAGCATGGTGCTGAGTATAGATGGTTACCCAAGGAGTTAAATAAAAAGAAAGTACAGGAAATATGTCCATACACTAAAGACCTAGAGAATTCAGTCAAGGGCCTGGATCCCATGGCAATATCTTGTATGAATTCAGCTGAAAGCCTCTAGTCCATGACAGTGTGTCCCGCGAGTCCAGCTGGAGGCCTAGAGCTCAGGACAATGACTTATGCAAGTCTGTTTCATGGATCTGTGCTGGGAAGACCTGAAGGTCAGTGATGGAAGCTAGAAAGTCTGTGCTAGAGAAATAAAGGATCTATGCCAGTAGGTTGAGGGTTCTACACTGGCACCAAGCAGCAACACTCAAAATAATGACCAGCATTCCCTGGAAAAGTACCTCAGCCGTCCTAAGCAACGATGAAGTCCCTTCTCTGACGATGAAAACAGCTGAGTTCATATCAGAAAGCCAGTGTGACAAGCTTGAACAGCACTCATCTTCCCATCTGGAGCCAGAAAGTGATGCCCAAAGCTCCCCCAAATGACCAAAGCTCCCCCAAAGTGAACCACAGCCATTCTCAGTGATAAGGTCCCGAGCTCCTCCAGTGATAACAGCTGAGTTCATATCAGGGAAGCCAGCACGATAAACCCTTCCAGGAGAGCCAGCTCCACACAACAACAATGCTTAGCAGAACTCACAATGCTACTCTTTTTCTCTCCACTTTTCCTTTTTTATTTTGGCAACAGTCCTCAGGTGGGCCATCTATACTCAGCACCATGCTGATTCAGTTCAGCTGATGTTTAAATTGACCATCAATTTTCAACCCACCATATTGATTATATATAATAGCTTATTATATATAGTACAAAAAGCATCATTATATGTCCTCAAAATTTGATATGATCTATTTAACATTATATTCTAGGCTACCGGCAGAATTTTCATTTTTAAACATATCAACAAGCAGTGGTGTTATATTGATTACTGATGAATTGTTTAATATTTTTATTGTAAGAATTTCTACTTGCTCTTTAATCATATCCAATCTGGCATATACATGGTTAAATTTTGAATTTATCACAATATTATGTTATTATTTATAAAAATAATATATAGTTTGGTCTTATTTTGTACTTAACAATCGTGCAGACTGATCAAAATGGTGACAGTTACAAATACTTGTTTTATTTTTTCAGATTTCGCGATTCGCTGGAAAGTGATGTAATTGTGGTTCATGCCATACAAAGTGAACACAAGATATCCTCCTACAGGCTGGGGAAGCCCTCCAAGTATTCCAAATTAAAACAAGCCAGTCAGTCAGAAAGAAGACTAAGTAAACTTGACAGGCTAGAGAAAGAGGGAGCTGGAAAAAGGGATAGTCAGAAAGATACAGGTAACCCAGATGAGAACGAAAAAGCACCCTATCCCTGTTTATCAAGATTATTAAACCTAAATTGTCTTTTAATAGGAAGAAAGTTTGACTGCTCTTGGGTCAATTTGTTGTCCCTCTTTCATTCATGGTGGGCTCCTTTAGAATAAGTCATCAACAGGGCTGGGCAGTATGATTTAAAATAAGATGCCCCACTTCACCAACTGATGCTTCCTGATCACTTTCTTGTTCGGTGCAGGTTAATAGAGACAGGAATACTTCGTGGATGCTACAGTTTTGTTACTTTCTCTTTCCAACTAGTCACAATTCTAGGATTTTCCCAGATGGTAACTTTGAGATTTCTAGGTCTCATTCCAGAATGTGAGGCTAAAATACTGCATTAAAAACTACTTTCCAAGAACATACACTTTAAACAGAACGATGAACTAAGAATATAGGTGTGAAAATAGTACTTCTCATCCTAGGAACCTGTTTCTTTTCTTCTTCTCTTCTCTCTTTTTCTCTCAATTGGATATTGATAAAGGAACAAATGACAGCTGGTCCCCATCTCACATGATCAACAAAAATTAATTATTTAAGAAGAATAATGGCAAGAAATATATATATATATATATATATATATATATATATATATATATATATATATAGTGACTTCAAATGTAGAAAGAAAGAAAGAATTCTGGGAGTGATTTGGAGAATCAAGAAAGGGTGCTCTAGCCTGGCCAGACCTACACTGTGCCCATGATACAGTACTAGCATTAATTCTGATTCTTCTTTTTCTTTAAGAAATCTGTAATATCTAAGATAACTCCTAAATCCTGTTATCTTGGTACGTTAATCCTTTCACAGTCTCTTTCTAGACTATGTCATACTCACCTGTTTGGCTACAGACCAGCTCACTGCTCCCCAGTTATTTCTGATACTTACACACCAAGGCTTTTGCTGGAGTTACAAAATATCTTCCTAACTCTCAGACCCTCTCCTCTCTGAATTCTACCAGTTCTTGGGAGTCCAGCTAAAATTTCACTTTTGTTATGAAGCTTTCCTGTGACCACCCAGGTTACATTAGACTCTTCTTTTGCCATGCTACCTTATGTATGAAATATGAAGTGTGAAGAGCTAACATAATTATATTGCTCTCTCATATTTTTAAGTTATCTAAAGTATATCTTAGTGTAGTTTAACAGTAAAGAGTAATATGCTTGTAGACACTTATTAATTGATAAAGCTAATAATTTTTAAATATAGATTTGGTTATGGGCTTACAACTAGTTTTTTAGTTGGCTGCAAACCACTTCCATTGGTAAAATGTTACTTCAAATTCTGTGGGTCAAATAGGATTCACTGTCTTCTCCCCTGTCCTCCACCAAACACTCCTTCTTAGCTTCCAATACCTGTCAGTGGTTCATCATTATTTATCTTGTTCTCTAATTGTTTAATATATGATTTAACTTAATGTTTTGATATGAACCGTGACTTAGCTTTTTCTATTGTGGCATTCTGCAGTAAGGGTAGTGCCCAATGTTTGATGGTTCAGTTTATAATTTTTCTACAGTGATGTGGAAGTATACCCATATAACCATTTTATTTTTCTCTTTAAATACTGCATTTAATAAATTACATGAGCTTCAACACCTCATTATAAAGTAGACTTTAAATTATGATGTTCTGAGAAGGGTTTGCACTGTCAATGTTTGAGTGTCTAGCCACTTTTTATGCTTTGATTTTGTAACTTTGACAACTATTTAAAGAATATGTAATGTATCAACTAGAGATTTTATGATGTTAATTTTTTTGAATTCTGTATTATTCTCTTTTTTCTATTTTTAAAATTTCTTTTCTTTCTTTAAATTAAAAAAGTTGGAAAAAATTATGATGTTCTGCAGGGTAGGTGTATTAAATACATTTTTTACTTAACATTTTTCAGTTTAGAATAGGCTTATTGGGGTTGAACTCATGGTAGTTATTCAGCAAATACTTGCACTTAAAATGTGACCATATTCTATAGATTTTTTTCTGTGAAAGATTAAAAACGGTCTTTGCAAGTTTCTCCAGTCTCAAGAAAACTAAAAAAAAAAAAATGTTGATTGTCTATATAGGTGGAAGTATTAGCATACAAGAAGAATCAGCAATAGACAAAGGGAGTAAATTTCGACCCAAAACCCTAAGTGAAATTATAGTGGAAAATCAAATTGAGAAAACCAGAAAACTTATGCTAAAAGCTGAAAGAGCTCAGCTTAAGATTCAGCAGCGGAAAAAAGAATGGGATGAACTGTGAGTGTTTTGTTTTTTTTTTTTCCCAGCTAAACTCTGATTCTTTTAGTATGTGAGCTTCAAAATACATGTTTTTAGAATCCTTTCATTGATGTTGTTATTATTTAAATTAAAAACTGAAAGAATATAAACAGATGAATGTATTAAAGACAGATAAGCTGGCTCTTTTAACTTGTATGGTCCTTAGAATTTCAGGTCTAAGAATTCCATTTGGTAATGTAGTGAGAGTAATTTTTAAGGAATAAGAAATTCTTTTCTAGCCCACCATCGTAAAGATTCATTTCATTTTTCGGAGAAACTAGTGTTGTATTGCCTGTGTTCTAGGTCTCCTGCCTATATTTAATATCTGAGCATCATGGCTATATGTATTTTTTGTTCAGTTTTCTAATTGTTTACATCATGAAGATAATTACAATCCCTGTTTGTCTCACATGACCAGAAGCAGAAGTATTTCATTGCTCTTCTTTTTCCCCCTTTTCTTTTCCTTTTCTTCTTTCTCTCCTTCCCCCTTTTCTTTTCTTTTTTCTTTTCTTTTCTTTCTTTCTTTCTTCCTTCCTTCCTTCCTTCCTTCCTTCCTTCCTTCCTTCCTTCCTTTCTCTCTCTCTTTCTTTCTTTCTCTCTCTTTTCTTTCTTTCTTTTAAAAATAATAATCCTTTCAGTGCAGTTATACACAAATGAATACCAATTAATACCAAAAAATGGCATGGATTTCCTCTGCTGTTTTGCATTTTGTTTTCTTAAAAAGGCTTTCTTCTAAAGAAAAGGGCTAACTGTAAGATATGTGTACAGGTTCATATTGGCTGGTAGACTTCACTTTAAAGAATTAGGTAAGAACGTTGGAGTTTCATAATTAAGGGTCTTGCAATTAAATGCTGCCCATACCCACAGATGTCTTAGAATTTCCCAAGCACAGAGTTTAGTTTCTGTACAGAGAAATTCCTCAGTTTTAGTCTTGTATAGAAGTTGGTACTGTTTTCACATGTGTAAAGTTGGGGATGAGCAGTGACTTAGTTATCCCTTTTCAGCCCATTAATTAATGTTGCCAAGTATGTCTATTATTCCATTCCACTCTCCTCATCAACTCCCCTTATGCTTGAAGCCTATTAGAATCTCTACCAAGATCGTTATTCAATTCTTTTTGTAACTTTCTCTTATGGATGTTTTGGGCTATTGTTTTCTCTGATTTGGTCTGAAATGCAATTTTATTTTCTTTCTGTCTTTTAGAAATGCACAGTATCATTGGTTTGCTTGTGATTTTCTATTTTATTTTTGGCTTTATTTTCTGGACCTCTACACTGTGGACAGAGGAGGAGGCAAATATATATGCTCATGCTATCATTTTGAACTAGTTTTTTTATCTTGAAAATTTTGTGACAATCACTCATGTAACGATAAAGTTCTGTTACCTTTTTTCATGATTTTTAAAGCCATCCACTTTCCAAGGCTCAATTTATATTAAAATAATCACAATCTTAATGTGAATTATTTAGAAGTAAACAAAAGCTTAACAGTGATTAAGATTAGTTCAGTGATTGGTTTCAATTTGTTTAAATATATATTAATTTTATTGGGATACTTTAATAATCATTAAGATGCTTGGAATCTATAAACAAAGTGGCATCACAAACTCAGAAATGTGCTTTTGCTTCATGAGTAATTTGAAACTGTACCTATATTTAAGTATGCAAATTAGAGTTGACTCTTTTATTTGTGTCTGGGTTGTCTGTTTTTCCAACAGGTACAGAAGTAAACCTGATGATGATTATGAAGATCCCAAAGATGTTCAAGCTATCAAAGAAGCCCAAGTGTTTATGGGAGATTTCAACCTAAAGACAGCCTCAGACTACAAGATACCTGAGCACATGAGAATAAATGCTGCCAAGAAGGAAGAGGAGCTGGGACACCTGGACTCTTTGGTATTACAGATTTCATAACATGAAAGCGCTCTGGGCTTTCAGCTGAATTCTGCTAAAACCATCCCTTTATCCAGCCTGTAAAAATATTCAACCACAAAAGTTTAGAAATGGAAAAGACTTTCATGGTGGTCTAGAATGCCCTCTCTTTACAAATGAAGAAACAGGCCTAGAACAAGAGATTTGTTGTGATTGTTGATAGATAATATGGCAGAACCAGCCTTCACATCAGTTGTGTGACTGTATACATTTCTTGGGTGAAAACATTATACAGTTTTATGGACTTTGAACTTGTGAAACTCAAAAAAAAAAATCCATGTTGTATTTAGTATTTATGTACCATGAACTACCAAGGACTTACGCGGAAAGTTCATTGTTTAATCTGTTTTTGTAGGACTTTCAACCTTCTGTAAGTAACTCAATACAAATTAATACGCTTTTCTGACTTCTCTGTATTCTAAATATTCTGATTTTTCATTTTCTTTTTTCTTATCAAAGTTCTTTCTTCTTGCCATATTCATTCCTCACTCACTATTTGAACTGACAAGTGGCTTTTGACACTTAGAAGTTTAGAAGGCAGTGAGCCATTGTGTTTAGGAAGATTTGATACTTGGCCACCTAATGTCTTGTGCAGTAGCAAGTTCAGGGCATGAAATTGGAGAAGGCACCAGTCATATCACATATATAGTATGTTTTAATATTTTGTGATTTTGTGGCAAATGGAAATGAAAGATGCTGGAAGAAGGGGTTTCTTTTTCTATCTTGCCAGCAGTATGGGGATCCTGGCATGGTGATTCATATCCACAAATTTTCATTGCTCATAACTTGTAACTTTAAAGTAAAAATGGACATTTTGGAGGTTTCATTAGTGACCACTTGAATTATTTTTATATTTGTTTGTCTAAAGTAATTCTATCCATTATATTCATCCATCATCATAGTTAAATGTTCTTATGACTGCATTATTTTGTTTTATTTTTATTTTTGACCACACTATTTTAAATGTGCTTTCTAAGCTTGCTAACTATCTAGCTACTAGTTGTAAGTTTATAGCTCAGTTTCTAGATTTCGTGTGACCACCACTTATTAGTGATCCAACCTGAACTAACTTCCTCTCTTTCCTGTCTTCCTCTTTCTTTCTGTGGTGCTTAGGATCAAACCCAGTACCTCATACATCCTAAGCAAACATTCTACCACTGAGCTGTATCTGCAACCCACCCAATCTGAAAATTTCTAGTCTTGCCAGAGAAGATGGGCATATGTGGTATCTTTAATGAACTTACTTGCATTACACTGAAACAAACCTAAGTAAAATGAGAGTATGAAATATTGTAAAATATACCTGAGCATAAAGCTCTAGAAAGGACTCCCAAGGAAAGAGGAAAAGAGAACTCAGCCCTACAAGCCATCTGAAGACACCAAATTGTGGAAAACAAAGAGACACCAGAGGTCCCATCCAGAATGCTCTCCCATCTTGAAGGGATAAATGGGAAAAGCCTAAAAGCTAGTGAGTGACTTAGTGCTGAACAGAGGTAATCAGATACATTTGTAACTTAGACTTTTACTAGGCCTACCAGTCAAGGAATAAGAGCAAATGATACCCTTTGTAAAACAAAAACAACAAACTGTCATTTGCAAAAAATTGTCATTTTACTTTCTTTCTCATATTTTTTTTCAGGTCTATACAAAAAAAGTCCACATGAACAAGTGCATCCTCTCTCTTCGAGACTTTAAAGTGGCTGTAGTTGAAGAAATACAGTGCCTAGTACAAGAAGTGAAGAACATTCAGTCGACCCTTCACATATCCAAGCATATTCCCATTCCCCCAATCCCCCAGATACTCCCAGAAGAAGTTCCAGAAAAGAGATTTAAGTTTGATGAAGAGACCCTCATAAAGTTTAAGCATCAGAGGCTGAAAAGTCAGATTGAAAAGCCCAGTCAAGTGGAACAGGTCGGGTCTGCAGTCTCAAGTGGAAAGGATAGCGATTTGATCACACAAGATTCTTCGGTTAGGTTTTCCAGAGGTTCAAGATTCAGTTCAGATCTTCAAGTTGAATTTGAAAAAGCAGAGCCAACTGATGTAGAGATAGAGATTATGAAGAGGAATGAGGTTAAACATGTATATATGCAACAGTATTTGACCAACAGGGTAAGAAAGAAAACTGTAATGGTTAAACATTAGATCTAGTTTACGATTTATTTCAAATTTCTCCACACTAACCTTCAAACAAGCTTATTACTCACTAATGGCTTGGTTTTCCTCTCCATCACTGGTCTTCAGAAACTCTGGGCTCTGCCCAGAACTTTGGAGCACTGTAACTTTTTTCTTTTGGAGAAGCTAAGAATAAAGGGCAAAACTGTGTTTCAGTTAGCTGGCATGTAAGTGAAATTATGGTGAAGGGAAGCCAAAGAACAGTCTTGAGATGATAGGTGGAAAATAGTGACAAGTACTGCGGAGACACAGAGAGCGCTCTGCTTTTCCCACCGTCTTCTTTCTCTACGGTGTGATTTGTTCCAGTAGTTGAGAGTGGTGGCTGGATTTGTGATTTTTCTGGAGCAGGAATGGCAAGTACTGTTATTCTGAGGAAAATGAAGACTTGGAACAAATGTGCAAGAAATGCTTTAAGTTTGAAAGGAAAAGAACCTTTCATGGGCAGATAGCTCCCTGCTGCCTGCCCTTGCCTAGCTCTTTTCAGCTCCACCCTGGCAGAGTGCTACCTGCCATTTCTCATCCTTGTTCTTCATCTGTTACCTCTACCTCATCCAGCCTGCTTTCTCATTGCTGCTGCCTCCTCTGTTTTCCCTTTCATATCTTTGTTTTACCTTTGCTATCTCCTTCTGCCTGTGATGATTTCTTCTCAGAGTTGAGCCATCATTTAGAGCTCAGCCTAGTTCCAACCCCCCCCACACCCTTGTATTCTCAAATTCTGCCTCTGTAATTAGAACCTTATATTTTAAACTTGTTTTTCTTGATGTTTCATGTTTGTTAGTTTTATCTTGCTATTAGATCATATGATTTTTGAGGAAAGGATCACATATTCAGTACACTCCCATGAAGTCATGGTTCAGGGTTTGAGACCTCAGTAGTTCATGGTTTTTTCCTTAGAAACTATCTAATAATTGAGGAAACCCCCACAATTTCACAGAAACCACAAATATTTAATTATGCAATTATGCAATAATAAAATATGCAATTTTTTGTGGTGGGTTTGCAAGTACATTATTCAGTTCTCTTGCTGCTGATTGGCTGCTGCCCTATAACCTATCTATGGCAGATTCAACCTGCAGATGCATTCCTGCATCATAGCAAGTTGCTGTGCTGCATGTAGCTACTTGGAACGTTCTCGGTTTTGTTCTTAAAGCTCTAAGCTGCCTAAGATGCCACCAAAATGCTCTGTACCTTCTAAGGCTTCAAGCAATGAACCTAAGCACCAGAGTTTAAGACACTCCAGGAGAAGGTTGAATTACTTGTACATTCTACTGCACAAATTTTTATTAAATTATTACAGTACTGTTTACAGTGTTTTATTAAATTATGTAACTGTGGGAGATGTAACACATTTAGGGTTTAAACTATTAATTAAATGATTATTTTCCAGTAATTTCACTACCCCAAACCCACAGATACCTGAAGTCTGGGATGTCACTCATGACAGGCTTTTGACTGTTGGGTTTCTCCGTAATGTATAGTGTGCAACCTAAGGGAGGCTCTAGAACAGTTTACCTCTTCCATGGGATCAGTCCTCGGGACTCTCTCTCAGTGTCTTCATGTACTTTGAGATGGCATGGGGAAAAGCTGTGCCCAAGTCAGAGGAAAGCTGAGGACTTAACTGTTTTGGATCAATAAGGTCCAGGCAAGGATGTGGAATACTTAGGTTCTTACCTTGCCTCTGAATAAAGAAACTTTGATATCAGGAAAATCACCTTTGGCCTCAGTTTCTTCCTTAGTAAGATAAGATCAAATGGTTTCTGTGGCTCCATGATTATGTTTAACTATTTAAAAATTCTAACATTTGTTGGTTTGAATTTTTTTCAAAATAAGTAGTTAGGCATATTATAAGAAAGGCAAGCAGTGATTCTATGGGGGATAAGGAGGAAACAGAATACTTCCCACAAAGAGCTCATAATTAATACATCACAGCCAGAAAACATCTTGACTAGTGGCTTAATCTGGAGTGAAGAAATAGCTCAAAGGACTGTAGTTACAGAATTCTCACCATTTAATAATTTCTGCAGTGCTATTAATTTATACACACACACAAGGCACCCAACAACGCATAATGAAAAAATAATCTTAGATAAATTAGTAATGTTCAGTGATTTTAAAAATCCACTTATAATTCCTTTTAGCTTCTAATATATTTGCAAATCTTTTTTTCTACTCAGATCAAAGAACTGATGGTCACTTTTGACGCAGAACTTCGACTCCTGAGACATCAGAAACTAAAACTAGATACT
This sequence comes from Hydrochoerus hydrochaeris, assembly GCA_004027455.1. Lineage (NCBI taxonomy): Eukaryota > Metazoa > Chordata > Mammalia > Rodentia > Hydrochaeridae > Hydrochoerus > Hydrochoerus hydrochaeris. Next base: position 184,614 of record PVLA01001598.1, on the reverse strand, counting down.
CAGATGAAATTATCTGACCTACACCATGTCACTTTATTTCAAGAAATTCTTCTTCTCAAGAATTTTGAAAAACAGGAAAACATACTCCAAGAGCGTGTTAATTCATTAGACGAAGAAGAGCAGGATATGCAAGTAACAGTGGGCAGAAGAACCCTCTCTGATGCTCCCCTTTGTTATACAGAGGACTGGACTCCTTTTCCTTCTCTTTTCTCATTGATTTCCCCTCTTATGTGGCCTTATCTCTTGTCTTCTCTCCTTCCTTTTTCCTGTTATCTCTTTTTTATTCTTTTCTCCTCCTCTTTTTCTTTTTTCTTCTTCCTCTTCTTTGTCTTTGTCTTCATCTTCCTCTTCCTCTTCCCCTTCTTCATCTTCTTTTTGTACCAGGAATTGAACTCAGGACCTTGTGCTTGCCCGAGCTATGTATCCAGCCCCATTTCCTGTTATTTCTGTTTGGTCTCTGTCTTTAGTGCCTTTGGTCAGGATGAAATGACTAATTTTTTAAGTGAATTTGATCTAGTATTGTGTAAGGTAGGAGAATGAAATTTTCAAAAGTGAACCTTGTATTTATTTGGTCTACCTGTAGATTTTGAAAATTTTTTCCATCAGCTATCATAAATTGAATTTTGATTATATTATCATTTGGTCTTCTGACGAAAGACAAAAGGAGAGAAAACAGAGAGAGAAAGAAAAGAGGCAGGGGAGGGCTGCTGAAGAGATGCGAGCACCCTCTGAGGAAAACAAAGGAAAAAAACCCGCCGGCTTTGTTTGGAATTGACAGGGGCGGAGTTAAAGGGGTGGTTGGAAAGACTTATTGACAGCTGACTGGGGGGTGTCAGTGTGCACCGGAAAAGCGGAAGGGTCAACTTTCTGGTCTGCAAGAGAAGCGAGGAAGTCAGTGCTGAAGGGAGGCGCCGTCCAGCCCTGTGTTGATTGGCACTTGGAAAGAACCTGTCAGTTATCTTTATGAACATAAGAAAGAAAGTTGGCGAATGTCTTAAGTATGATAGCAATTTTCAGTATAACAGATAATTGAATAACACAGGAAAGATATATATATATTTTAAAGCAATAAATTATGCTTTCTTTAAAGAGGAAGGATTCTATAAAATAGATATTATATTCTGAATAGTAAGATCAGTTTTTAGGTACATCAGCCTCACTAGAGATAATGTATATTTTTGCTCATATTTTGACACAGAAAATCCTTATTTTTGAGATATGCAAAAATATTTAACTGACTTCCAGATATCAGTAAAAATTCCAATTTGTTTAATTTAAACTTTTTCAGAAAGCTAAACAGAGAGATGATCATTCTGATTATGAATGTGACAGATATTTACAAAACAATTATAAAATTGTAATCAAATAAGTGGATGTCTCTGCAAATGTTAGACATATAACTTCTGTTGAGAAGTTTTTAAAAAAAGTTTGTAGGTTGTAACATTTCATTGTAAAATACATTGCCCTATAAATCTGGCTAATCAGAAACATTGATTTATAATTTGTTTTTGTTTTTGTTCATTTAGTGGAAAATAAATGACACTCTTAAAGAAATGGAAGATAAAAAGAACGAAATCATCAAGCTCCAGGAACAGGAAAAGGCTCTTTATGCTAGTTTCCGAACAGCCCTTGGAGAAAACAATAAATTTGCAAACTTCCTCCTGAAGGTCCTAAAGAAGAAGATTAAGCGAGCAAAGAAAAGGGAAGCTGAAGGAGATGCTGGTTTGTATCCTTTCCTAATGTCTTATTCTATTTTCTGTCATTAGTATGAAAAAGAGAAATGACTAGGTTCCTATATATTGTTGCTCCCCCCCACCCCCCGCACTACAGCAGAGGCAATGCAAAGCCATTCTGAGGTTTAAAAGGAGGGATACAAACCGTTAGGATGTTTAACTATGTGCGTCTGTGTGAATTAATAGGATACATTTTAGTTCTAAAATTTCCAGTTAGTCCTTCATATTTTGTCTTTTCTTAAGCTTTGCATATTTTTTATTTCCTTCAAGTGTATTTATAATTGCTCACCAAAGTATTTTTGTCATGACTGCTTTATCAGATGATTCTAACATCAATCACCTTGTGTTGAAATCTATCAATTGTCTTTCTCTATTTTGTTGAAGGCATGCCCAGTTTTCATGATGACAAACGACCTTCAACTGGAACTGAGTTTCATATTATAAGCCTTTGTATCTTGGTGAAATTTTCTGTTTCACTTCCTCTCTCCAGTACTGCTTGGAGAAAGAAGTGAGGAGTGAGTGTCTCTTTCTTACTGAGGGTGGAGGCAGAAATCCTTCTTTCCCATTCTGTCTTCTTTCCAAGTAAGGAAGGAAGGAAACCTCCTTGACACTATGTGTGCAAGTGTGATTTCTGGCACCACATTTGTTTCAATTGACAATGTGGTGGGGATGTCTGTGGCTCTGTAATGAATGATAAAAGTCCTGACTCTGTTAGGGATTTGCTGACATCACCCCCAAAGAGCAGGAAGAAGAGTATATTGTTACTGCAGAACAGAAATGGAATTTCATGCTACCTGTGTGATCTTCAGTTACCTTGGTACTGGCCATAGAGGGTAGGCTTGTCACTAGCTAGCAGAGATAGATGTTCTAGCTTCCTACTTGACCTTCTTTAGCACCATCCTGGTTGGGATTGTTGGAGTACCGCATTACAGCTCTGTAAGTGTGGATGTCTAGTCCTTCTCACTTGCCTTTTGGTGGTGTGGGTAGATGTAGGAGCACATTTTACTGTAGTGTTTGGTTGCAGTAAGTGAATAATTTCTTAAAGTTCTATCTTGCTAAGCTTCCCCTTTCTTATTTTTTGGCTAGAGATAGTAGACCTTTATTGGACCTTTCTGTACCTGCACCTGTTGGTGTACTAGCTTGACAATTTTTTCACTCCTAAAACTGATATAGATTGTCTTAGTTACTTTTCTTCCATTGCTGGGACAAAATACCTGACACCCAAAATTAAGGAAAGGTTTATTTAGCTCACAGTTTTTGGAAGTTTCAGTCCATAATCAGCTGGCTCCAAAGAAAGGTGGCATGGCAGAGGAGCAACAGTTCATGGCAGCCAGAAGACAGCAAAAGCAACAAGATACAAAAAAAGGGGGTGGGGAAGGGAGAGAAAGCCTCTTTTGTTTCCTTAAATTGTAAGCAGGCTACCCACCCTTGGTAGCACTCATATCATCTCTCTGCCCTCCTCTTGCACTGGATAAGGATGTCTACAAAGTGAGGACCTGGCCCTCTGCTGAGTTGAACTTCTAAACTTCTGAAGTTGACACAGTGAATCAATCACTACAACATCCTATGGTGTAAACACTCACCTTAGTGCATGTCCTCTATACCCTAGCATGTAGAATTGCTGAGTTAGTTAAGTTCTAAACATCTCAAATTGACACAACGTATCAACCATTACACAGATAAAGCAAAAAATAGGACCTAATGAAATCACCATGACTTTTTTTCAAGTTCTCAGATGCATTTTTTGTTTGCTTGCTTCTTTCCAGTTTTCAAAATCTTCTTATATATTTTTCATAGAACATTTAGCTGTATTTAGAGAGAAATAGAAAAAAGTAGGTTGACTTACTTTTCAGAAAGTAGACATCTATGAAAGGAACTTTAAAATTAATTTTTAAACTTTTCTGAATCATTTTGTTTGGTGTCACAATTATGTAACATAATATTAAGAGAGACCTTGAACTTAAATCCAGAAAGTAAGTCTGTCTCTTATTAAGATTGATGATGTGTGGCTCATAGATGTCCTTAAAGTGTTTTAAAAGAAAATGGGGCAAGGTGGAAAGGTCTACAATGCCTTGTCATAGTGCTCCTGTAAACAGATCGTTTTGGTGTGTAGATATTTTTATGTTTTATAAAGATGTATAGATATAGATATAGATGATATTGTAATAAAAATATGCTTTTTAAAGAACCGTAAGGCAGACTTCATGCAGGAGAGTTACTGCAATGAGGTTTTGTAGTCAGAGAAGGAGAGGGAGCTCTGCTCTGAATACAGACAGGTAGAGATTTACAGCTTAGGAGCAGGGTGGCATCACTGGAATGAAAATTATTGACAAGTAGAATAATTTTTCAGAATTTTTGCAGAAGGCAGGCCAAAGTAATAAGATATCGAGGATGAGGATATGAGATATCAAGGATGCAGGATTTTTACTGAGAAAATTTAGCAGAATTCTTGCTACCAATGGACCAGATGGGTTAAGGACAGAGCCAAAGGTCAGGAACTAATCAGAAAGAGGACTCAGAAAAGCCTAACTCAAGTTTGGTGAAAGGAGAGAGTATAGGTCAACATAATAACCCTCTGGTAGGATCTCAAAGTGAAACAGTACTTTTGTAGCAAAACATGAATGTTCACAATACATGGATTAGGTAAAGACTATAAAATAATATAAGCTTAGTTTGCATAAGTTATAAAAATCCTTTGCTTTTAAAGAATTTAGTGATGTAGGGGTTGTGGGCCAAGTGTTTGTTGGTAAGCTGCAGCAGGAGCAGCTTGGTACCTGGGTTCTAACACCTTTGATTTGTTGTATTAATGACAACTACAGAACTTTCTGTAGGAGTCTGTGTGTGACCTCTGTCCTTAACCATTTTATACTCTCCTAAAAGTAATGAATAATTTCCTACTTTTTTTTTGTCTCTGTTACTTTCCTAGTGACTGACTTGTGAACAATACCTTGAAAATATAGTATTTACTGTAGTACAGGAGCTCCTCTCCTAACAGAGTTCTCTCTCCATAGATGAAGATGAGGAAAGTGATGAATCAAATGACAATGAATCCAGCCTAGAGGATGATGAGGACGAATCAGAATCTGAAGCTGAGGTTTTAGATGATTCTATCTGCCCGACAGGTGTGTTTGGATAAAACCATGTGCTCTTCATGAATTGTGACTGATATAAGAATGATATAGGGGAAATAGTTTTTAATTAAATTTTTAAATTTTGAAGGTAGTAGAAATACAGCAGAAAAACAGAACAAAGCCAATTGAGACAGTGCAGTGAATTTGGTACAGAACTTCACAGCAGGTCACTGGGATAACAGTAATAGGTACCATAATATATCTCATTATCTTCACAGTAGTTGCCTAGTCAATTAGGTATTGCAAAATCAAACCAAAGACAGAACATTAGAAAACCAATCGAAAGAGAATATTGAATAGAGTAAAGCAATTAATCATAAAGAAACAAAACTGAAAACATTTGCTTTCAAACAGAAGATAGAGGAGACCCCCCATATTTGCTGTATTGCATATAGTCATCCCCCCAAGAGATGCTCAGACCTCTGTCCCCAGTTGCTAATGGGGGAGGGGGGTAGTTTGGGATGTTTGATTCCAAGCCCGTGCACAGGTAGGCTCACAGGACACACTCCTGGTTTTTCTCTGGTTCACGCTGGAGGGAAGCACTTACCAAGAGGGCAGACGAATTGCTTCTTTGTGCAGCAGCCTGGGTTCCACCATGGCTGTGGCTGGATCTCGGGCTGTTCACTGGTTCTCCTCCTGGCTCACGCCAGAGGAAGGCGCTTACCCAGAGGGTGGATGAATTGCTTCTTTGTGCAGCCTCCTGGGTCCCACCATGGCCGTGGCTGGATCTCAGTGGCCGCTCACTGGTTCTCGATATAAGGGAAATATTATCACTCCCAACCTGTTAGATGTTATACACTGAGTTCATGTTTTCCAAAATCAAAGAATGAATTCTAAGGAACAATGGGGGTTAAGACTAGGAAAGATTTATTGAGGGAGAGACAGCTCCTTCCTGAGAGACATCAGAGAACCCTAAAGTAGCTTGCTGATGAGCACACTTCATGGAAGAAGTTTTACACAGCAAAATCACGAGGTGTGTACAACATGGCTCAAAGCTATGACCAACTAATAAAATTACAAGAATCGTTTAAGTAATGTTGATCCAATGTGGAAGCAGGGCACATAGCAGGTGTACATGGAAAGAACAAAGAACCTTTCAGGGGAATGGGTCTGAGGGTCCTGGTCACCCACCAAGGTGACTGATGTCTGTCTAGACTTTATTGGACCAAGTGTTACCACTTATCCCTTGGGGAAACATGTAGGCCTGGTCATTCAGTCTTTATCTTGCTTGAGGCCTGGGCTCCAAAAGATGTTCCTCCTGCCATAGGCATAGTGTGTTTTTATCTAATGGACTGACTCTCTTGAGAGCCTAGCACTGTCTAACTACCCATGATATTTCTACCTAACTTACCTATCTATAATATGACCAAGGATTGACAACACTGAGAAGATTCTTTTTAAAATTCACAATGCTCTCACAATAAAGTTTTAAGGAAAGAGTGACATCAAATATATAAAGAAAAAAAGTATATGAAGAAGAGTTTAATTGTTCTCTGAGAGGCTCTCTGGATGATTTAATATGTTTCCCCAGGCAACCTTTTTTAAATAACAAATTAATAATCTGTACACAAAATTGACTCAGTTACTATAAATTATGTAGAAAGTTTCATTTTCTAGAGACATGGTAGACAACAACTTATATAGATTTTTAAACAAAATTTTCCTTTTTTGGAAAAGCACTCCAATTTTGCATTTGAAATCTGCTTTGTGAGAAATTTGTGCCAGGTCCCTGGAAATGGCTGGCAGTTTATATTTTCACTATGGTGGAACCAGTCTAGGGCAGCTAGACTCACATTCTTAGTCTCAAGATATAAATGGTTCATTAGAGAAAACTAGTTTGCTTTGGTGTGTAATTTGATTTCCTAGACATTTAAAAAAGTTTTAGTTGAATTTAAATTTTTAATGTCAATTACAGTTTAAATCTTGTTTTAATTTTGAAAACAAGAGTCTAATAATAATATTTATGGGTAGAAGAGAGCACAAAACCTTTGTGATCCAACTCCCTGTCTTACAGCAGAATTCAAGGGTTTGAAAAACACAGCAGGATGGTGAGTAACCTAGGACTAGAATTAAGATTTCTTGCTTCCATCATAGCATCACATTTTTACATTCCTTATCTATTACGTGGCTAGTTAACATAACTGCTGGTGTGATAGAAAGGAAAAGCATTGAAAGACAATGCGCCTGAAGACCAGGCTATCATGTATCAATTATGTCACCTCTGAGACTCTAGGGTCTTCACCTGTAGAATGAGGACAGGCATTTATTACCTTGCAGCCTCTAGCCTTGAATGACACAATGTATATTAAGGGCCTAGCACAAAGCCTGGCTAAAAGTACCATTAAGAACATCGGTGTCATGATTACTATCGGCAGTTTACACCTGGAGCAGTGGGCCCATCAGTGCAGTGACCTACGGACAGGTCTCATGAATTCTGAGGTGCTGGACTCCACATGTCTAGAATACTACACCCCTTAACAAATGGGACTGCTTTTCAGTTTTTACTCTTGTTTTAGGCTGTGATGCGGCTCTTTTTGAATTGGCCCTTCAACTTCGAGAGAAAAGGCTAGACATAGAGGAGGCCTTTGTTGAAGAAAAGAAAATCGTTGATAACCTCAAAAAGGAATATGATACTTTGTCTAAAAAAGTATGGTCGTCTGCCTACTTATTTGTCTTCTCCCAACCTGCTACGCATCCGCCCAGCTATGATACTGTCAATTCACAGCAATGACATTATTAGAAAAGTTATGAATTCAAGTTATGAATTTTTTTAATTCTTACACACAACTGTGAATGGGCCTTTGTTTTTTGACAATCAGACATTCTTTATCTTAATCATTGGTCTCCAAACTTTTAAATTACACAATTCTATAAGTGAAAAGATTATAGCACATGGTCCCATAATAAATGATATATATTTTAAATTTTATTTAGGAAATACTGGTTTAGTATGTCTTAGTACACTACAAAACACAAGAATGAGATAAAAATAAATAGAAATGCTAATATTTTTCCTCTGAACCCCAAAAAGTCATTTTGCTGACAGTCTGGGGGTGCACACATTGCATGCTGTTGTTCACTAAGCTAAATTTCTGGTATAATATTGACTACTTTCTGTCTTTTCTGTTCACGTCCTTCTTAGCTGCTTTTGTGTAGAGTAACATCACCCAACTTGATTAATAGCTAGAAACATTTTTTTAAAGTTTCTTTTCTTCCTGCAGTCAATGTTATGGAAACCTTTTATGTTTTTTAGGAGATGAAGAACTATGTATGCTTTAGAAATACTACTTTAAGGGGTTTCCTCCTTATTTCATGAGGTCATTATGACCAAACAAGTTTTTCAGTACTCTTGACAAAAACATCCCATGCTGAAGGCTGCTTTTCACGCAGAAAATAAAAAGGGAACGAGAACACGATCTTCTGAGCCTTTATGCACAAAACCTTAGCACTTTGCGGGGCATAGGAATGACTGAAAAAGTGATGTGGGCCTTAACGTGGCAGGAAGCAAATAATACACATCCTGCCTGCTAACAGGAGTCTGAGTCATGCCTGTCACCTCAGCGCAACTCAGCAGGTCCCCTGCTCCCTCCCTAGACGCGCTCTCTTAACACTTTAGGAGTCTGTTCATTGGATCTGGTCAACATCACTCTCACGGGGCTTTCTACAGGTAAAAGTTGTGGCAATGAATCTACAGACGGCAGAGGAGGCCCTGGAGGCTTATCAGCGAGAGAAACAGCAGCAGCTGAATGAAGTCCTGGTTGTAATTCCACTCAAGCTCCACCAGGTGAGCATTCCGCCCTTTCACACCCAGGTTCTCCCAGAGAGAGATTCGTGGATCATCAGTGGAGGGAATCACCTTGAGGATTCTACATGTAGGGCGATACCCCAACTTTCCTTATCCAGTATCAGATTGTTATTAAAGCAAAACATCAAAGTATGCATGTTTGCCTGAGGCTCATTACCGCTTTAAAAGTTTGGTCTCTTCAGGTCTGGAAGAATGATTTAAGAATGAAATGAACTGGAGATTGAAATGTGGGGTCTTACCACATGTCATGCTGTACCATCTTTATTTTATTTATTTTATTTTATTTGGTCTTTTTAAGACAGGGTCTCATTATACAATTAGGTTGGCCTTGGGCTTGCTTGGTAACCCAGGCTGGTCTTGAACTTGCAACGATCCTCCTGCCTCAGCCTCCTGAGTCCTGGGATTACAGGTGTGTGCCACCACGCCTGATTTGTACCATTTTTAATTAGACATGAACTGAATAATTATCTTCATTAGGTCAGGACTAAAACAAAATATTTTCTGTTTATTCCCTCTGTTCACTTCCACTACTGACTTGAGTTACAATTTATATAAAATAATGGAATTATGTATCAGTGAGAAAAAAATGGCTCAGGATAAGAAGATAAACTTTATTCTACAAAACAAAAACAAAAGAACAAGATCAACCTTATCTACTCTTTATGTAGCTAAATCTAAACTGGATAAGCTCTACTTAGCAGTTTGCCTATGCTGCCAGCCCCGGAATATCGGTCCTATTTGTGTGGGAAGATTTTCTGTCTACAGAGAGACATAACATGGCTTACAACCTATGACTTTCTGTTTACCTGGTCATTGTCATTCAGTGGTGAGAGGGAAACCCAAAGGCAAGAAAGTAAACCAAGGACTGAAAAAGAAGTATTCCTCTTATGCTTTCTCTTAGCTCACATGTAGTTTGTGTCTTTGTATATTTTTTTTATTAATACATGTTTGCAGCCCTTGATGGTTACAATCGTCATAGGGAGCTGGTCCATGTACTTAGCACATCTTTTTATTTTTATTTTTTTTTAATTTCCCCTTCTCCTCTTCTCTCTTCCTCTGTGTTTTTTTAGATAGAGTATATGGTATTTGGGAAAATACCTAGTGACCTTTCTGGCTCTTTGGTCTTCTCTAACCACTCCTTGGAACGACTGCAAGAACGAATTGTGCAGCTCCAGGAAGAAAATACTAGGCAGCAAAAACTTAACAAAGAATGCCGGGAGAGGCGTAAAATGCTCATCCGGGAAAAGAGGGAGATGGCAAAAAACATACACAGTGAGTATCTATGTATAATAGTTATTTGAGACATAATACCTGACACCCACACCTTGAGGGAAAATTTTATTTTAGCTTACAGCTTATAGACTAGGTTTCGGTGCATAGCGAGCTGGTTCCAAGGCAGGGCGGCCTGGCAGAGGATGGCAGAGGCATGGCAGAGGAGAAATGGCTCATGGCATGGCAGCAGGAAAGAGAGACAGAGACATAGAGAGACAGAGGGAGACAGAGATGGAGTGACGGAGAGAGAGAGAGAAAGAGAGAGAAGAGAAGGAGAGACATACTCTTCCAGGCCATGCCCCCAGTCACCCTCCCTTGAGCAGGCTCCATCTCCAACATCACATTTAGCTCTAAACTCATCAGCAGACTCATCCATTGAGGTCATGCCCCCATGATCCAATAGCCTCCCAGAAGCCCTACGTATGAGCTCATGAGAACTTGAGGGGACATCTAGATAGAAACCTTTACATGAAGAAGCCCATGGATTTTCCAGTAATACTTGTTGGCACAAGAAGGAACTATCAGGTGATGATCTTCAATTAAATCAGTAATTGATCTACAATTAAAACAGTAATTGCAGAATCAGAACCACTGAAAGAGAAAACAAAAACATTTTCCCATCCTTCTATTTACCAGCCTTCTTGGCACCATAAATAGAGAAATGCTGTATCACAAAACCTGTTCCTCTTTGTATGTGATGACATTTAGTATAATACAATAACCATGTGCACATTGCCACACTTAAGAAATAAATCACTGAAGATACATACAAGCGAAATCCCTTCTCTTTCTAATACTATTTACTGATTCTTCCCCAGGGTTGACCCCCAGAGGTGTAGATGTGTAACCACGTGTACGCATGTATTCTCACACAGTGTGTAGAACTAATGATGTTGTGTGTTTTAACTGTGATGCTATTCACTTCATTTAACCAATTTTTGAGTTACAAAAGGATTTACTTCGTTAGTCTCCTATTGAATAAGTATTTCTAATTTTTCCTTATTGTAGACGATGTTACAGTAAACCTTACACACATCTTGCACACATGTCTGAGAAGGTCAATCTCTGATACAGGGATCTCCGGGTTAAAGGGACATTTGTGCATTTTCTGCTAAGATGTTGCTGTGTGCCTCCCACAGTCATTCAGGCTGTTTATCCTCCTCCTAGCAGAATGTGAGAGTCCCCTAGGTTTCATATTTTCATTAATGTTTGATACTATCAGGCTCTAATGCCAGCCTGGGGAACATCAAATTATATTTAAATGTGATCTTATTCACATTTCCTTGACTACTGAAGAGCTTAAAAATCTTTACATGCTTTTATTTGTCACTTATTTCCTTTTCCACAACTTGACCGCTGTTCTGCATCCTTGTCCACTTTTATTTTTAATTTGGAGTTGTTTTGAAAATTGATTTTAGGGAGTTCTTGGTACATGTTTTGTCTATCGTACTTCAAATCTTTTCTAGTTTATGGCACTTTGGTGTTCTTTTGGGTATGTAAGCACTTTAAATCTTAATATGGTAGCTTTTTACCAATCTACTTACAGTTTTTGCATTGTGTATTTCCCATTTGAGAAATCCTCTTCTAGTTTGAAAGACTTTTTTCATACAGCAATAATTCAACTAGGCATCTATTATAAGGAAGTGAAATCAGAATGTTGAAGAAATATACTCTGTATTCTCCTGTTCACTGTTTAGGAAAAATCTTAAACATCCATCAACGGATAAATGAATAAGGAAAATGTGGTACAAACACCCAGTGGGATACTATTTCACTTTAAAAAAGAAAATAAATTCTGTCATTTATAACAATGTGGGTGAACCTGAAGGATATTGAGTTAAGCAAAATAAGCCAGGAGTGGAAAGACAACTCACAATCTCACTAATCTGTGGAGTGTAACACTTGAACTCATAGAAAAGAGAGTAGAATTTGGAGGTTAGCAGGGATTGTGGGAGATCTGGCAAATTTGGCTTAGGGAAATAAAATTTCAGTTAGACAGAGGAACAGGGTTAAGAATGCTATTGGACAACATAGTGATTATAGTCCATAACACTGTATTTGAAAATTGCTGAGTGTACCTAGTAAGTGTTCTGACCACCAAAAAAGTTAAAGTAATTAAACAAATAAATAAACATATAAGGTAATTCCAATGTGAATTACCTCAATTTAGTCATTCCACATGTAAACATATTTCAAAACAATATCATGTACATCATAAATATACTCAATTTTTATTTTTCATTTTAAAAGAAAAGATACTTTTCTATAGCTTCTTCTATTAGTATCACATTGTGTTTCTAATCTACCTGCAATTAAGGTGGATAGGGTCAGATGTGTAGTATAAACATAATTATTTTTCTAAATGTTCATTGTTTTGTGTGTAGTGATGCATGCCTTAATCCCAGCATTTGGGAGGCTGATGCAGGAGGATTGCTGCAAATTTGAGGCCAGCCTGGACTACGTAGTGAATTTGAGGCCAGCCTGGACTACGTAGTGAGAGCCTATCTCAAAAACAAAAACAAAAAAAAGCTTCTTGTAATTTTTGTATATGGAACATATGTGTGTAAGTTATCAAACATTATAATGAAGTGAATCCTGCAAACCCACTACCCAACTCAATAACAATATTATTCACAGTGTACCATCTGCCTGTGGACAGGCACTATCTACTTCATTCTCTGTCCTCACACCAAGACAACTGCTACATTAGTCACTGTCACAAACAATGTTGTGACAACATATCAGAGAAAAGAGGAAAGATTTATTTTTGCTCATAATGTTGGAGGTTTCAGTCCAACACTTTGGGCCTAAGTTCAGGGAGAACATCATGACAGCAGAGCATACGGTGGAGGAGGCAAGTACTCACCTCATGGCAGCCAGGAAATAGGGAGAAAGGGAGAAGAAGGGGTAGGAACAAGATATGCCCTTCTCGGGCACATCCCCTGGGGAGCTCCCTCCATCTATACCCATCGTCTACAGTTTTCACCAGCCTCCTATGGTCCATCCAATTATGAACCCATCAACGGACTAATGCATTCATGAGATTAGATACTAAAAAAACATGTCCCTCTGGAGGTTTTCAAGAATATTATGCCATAGGTAGCTGTTTGAGACATACTCCTTCATTTAACACTTATTCCCAAGGTTGGCTGTAGAACAAATGAAGCGAGGTGTGGGAAAGGAAGCAGGGGGTGTGGCAGGGCGGGGTGGGGCCAGATACAAAGGGTCTCATGAGCCTCCACAGGGACCTTAATTTCTACTGTGAGTAAAACGGATGATGCTGTTAAGTGTCTGCTCTGTTTTTAATGATGGATGCTGTAGAGATTAGTAATAACAAAAATGGAGAAATTCATAATTGAGTTGGAACCTGTAAACAGTGAGAAGGGGCCGATCAGAGTATATAAACCACTTGGGAAAAATGAGTCAATTTTACATGAGGTTTTGAAAATGAAAAGACAACATAGGAATGGGCATTGTATGTAAGGAAAGCAGAAAGCAAAACAGAAAACAAAAGGAAAGGAAAAACACACACAACAAAAACCAACTGGTAACAAAATATTTTACCATCTTGCAAAAACTCTTCCTTAGAAATAAATTATTGTTGATAGCCATTTCATAACAACAGGGCCCACTAAAACTATGACTGTGTTCTTTTAGAAATGGAGCAAACAGTCCATGAACTAATGGTCAGCAAGTTTGGCCGAGTAATAGATCTAGAAGCTCTTCAGACACTTTCTGTTAATACAACACTTGAAGAACTGAAGATCAAAAAACTTCGAAAGGAGCTAATGAATGCAAAGGAAATGAAGATGTGGGAGGTAAGAAAGAGGAAAGGGCTACAAAGTCTCCTTGGTTAAATCTGAAGGAAGGCAAGAAATCTGGGACATTAAGGGATTCCTATGAAGTGTCTGTACCACTGCAGATGTCTGGAAGCCCCTGCAGTTTCCCTAGGGTCTTAGGTCTCTGTCTCTGCTTCCTTACTGTCAAGTTGAAGGGATGTATCCAGAACTAAATAAATCTGCACTGGTTTTTAGGGTACAGGATGAATATAAATATATTATCAAATGGCATGAAAGAGCATGGAGAGATTCTACTTTGAGGCCTACACTGACTATGTAAATGCCCTGTTAGAAATAGAACTGCTATCTTCTGATGAACCTTATTGTATTATCATATAAATTCTGCATGCTGTTTCAATTTAGTTATAAGAAAATATGCCTACGTCATAAGTTTTATAATATGGATAGACTGTGGCAGATAGGGTCTTAGAAGGTTTAGTGCCATGATGTGTGTCGATTCCCCAGTGCTAGCCTAATTTAGAGACAGGCATTTTTATAAAGTTTTTGTAAATTCACATATCATTGTGACTTCTCTAAGTTCCTGTCATAGTTCAACAGCACATAGATTAGGAGGAAAAGTTCTTATTGCTATCTATTTTGTCCACTGACCCTGTCTTTCTTTTGCTAATCTAAGATTTACTACGGTACTTTGAAGAAGCAAATTGTTTAGTTGTTTGTGTTAACAGAACTGTTCTTTACTGAGGAATGTTGGAGATGATATGTACAATCCAAAATAACTCATTGGAGCAATAGGTGAACAAAAGAAAGCCATTATGCCAATATATGGTCATTTGAATCATCCCTATGGGGCCAAGACTGGGAAAAGAGCACATGAAAGTTTGCTGCTAAAATTGATCTCCCTTCCTTTGAAGTAAAGGGTATCAGTATGTGTATTCATTTCATTCCCCAACAGTAGGGTCATATCTACATGTATCTTATTTTGTACCTACTTTTTTATCTTTGAGCATACTTCCATTCTTATCTTTAATCAAATCAGACCCAGCACAGTTGCTTCTGGTTACCTTTTCTTATTGGCCTCTAATCATGTTTTTATTTATGCATGTTGCTTTATGTTCTTAACGTTTTGATCAAATCTGGACACTCATTTTTTCCTATCTTCTTCTGTTCGCATAACCTATTTGATGTCTTCCTGGCTGGGTAGCAAAAGATTGCTCAAGCGCGGTGGGAACTAATGATGAAGACAAAAGAACACACCCAAAAACTTCACCAGATGAATGATTTATTTGTTGAAAAAAAGAAACTTGATTCTAGGTTGAATACACTCCAGAAACAGCAGGTATATTCCTTTTTTAAATACCCCTGTTAAGAATTGAGGATGACCTATAAAAGAACTATTTACAAGAATGTCAACTGCTGACATTTTAAAAGAAACCTAGTTATTCTCTTGGACTTCGCTTTATATTTTCTTTAAGCATCTTAGAAATAGTCAAAGCCAGCGTTCTCAAACTTTGTTCCCCTACTCCAATCACCTGAAAATTTCTTTGAAATACAAATTCTGTGGCCCCACTTTGGAGGTAATGAATCAGAAATTTAAAGGGTGAGGTCGAATAATCTGCATATCAGCAATCCTTGCAGGTGATTTTGATGCAGGCTAGAGTTTAAAAATCACTGGTCGGGGCTGGGGATTTAGCTCAGCGGCATAAGCACCTGCCTTGTGAGCATGCGGTTGTGAGTTCGATTTCCGGTACCGATAAAAAAAAACAAAAACAAAAACAAAAAAAACAACACTGGTCTTAGCAAAAGTGCTTCCAAAAGATTTATTCGATGGAGAGTAAATACAAGGATTTGGAAAGTTAATAATTGAAGTTTAGATGTAAAGGGAAACTAGAATTTGAATATCAAGTATCAAACTAGAATTTTAATATCAAGTACTCTTTATTCACTGAAGAATCAAGGCAGTGTTTGAGAAAGTTAATGACTAAGCAAAATGTTCACCAACTAAGCAGCCAGTAAAAATTTCTTGATTTGCTGTGGTTTGATTTAATCGCACAGAGCAAAGAACTCAGAGGCAGGAAATCAGTTGACCTGGAAAACAATTACTAATATGTCTATATATCATACATTATTGCCTACTATGTTTTTACAAGTATACGTAGGCTGTGTCATTTTAATCCTCAAAACACTACGTTTCAAAGCTCAAAAAAGTTAAGTAACTCTTTCAAGTTCTCAGAACTAATGCATGGTGAAGTTAGTTTTGAACTCAGGTCTTTCTGCCTCCAAAGCTGGCTTCATTGCTTTTTGTAATGATCGAGGAATGAATTGGGAGCTGGTTGGTAAAAATGAAAAAGCAAGTGTTGCGAGACATTATAAAGTAAGAGTACTCAAAACCTGAGTATGGTGAGGATAGAAGAAGAGGTAACTTCAAACTGGGCAAGTGGAATGACAGCTCACAGGGCATGTGTTTAACTACAAATAACTGAGAGAGTGTTAGATTTAGCTACAAATAACCTTGAGAGTATTATACAGAGACACTTATGTCACTTCACAAGAAATGCAGAGGGAGGTGACTGTGGGCTTTGGGCTTGGTGGGTCTGTGATTTCAAGATATCTGGGTGATTCGCCCAGTGCACCTTCAAACATAGCCGTGAGCTATGGTTCTGTTTCATATTCATTTGCCAGCTTTTCTACTCCTTTTATTAAGAAAACACACGTTTTCTGCTTATGTTCATCAAGCCCCCCCCCCAGCTGAAAGAGAAATTGGGTAAAGTCAGGGTTTAGTTTTTATAGTACAGCAGCACAATTCATAAGAGCTAGACTATGTGTCCGTCAACAGGCCAATGGATAAAGAAAACGTGGTATTTATACACAACAAAGTACCAATCTCCCTCAAGAAAAAGAGGCAGATTTGAGTCTTCTGTAGGGAAATGAGTGCAGTTTGAGACCACATTAAATGAAAGAAATTAGACACACAAGCTTAAATAGCACATGGTTTCTATTATATGAAAAGCCCAAAATATGAGTAAAAGATAGGAGATAGGGAGATAGATTTTTGTAAAAGGGGAAGGGACTAAGAGATGGTGCTGGACAGAGAGAGGAAGAAAAGGGGATAAAAAATTAAGATGTGTTACATACATGTACCCACTGCCTATGAGGCATGTAATCATTATGTACTATAAGCACATACTAATGAAAAAAAAAACTGAAGAAAAAAAAGAGATGCACAAAGGACTTTGTAGCAGTGTCTTGGGCCAGCCAGACAATCTCTTAGAATCCTGTTTCATTGTCTGTAACACTGGAATAATAACACCAAGTTTGCTGTTGTGAGGGTTAAATGAGACAGCTATGTAAAGCAGCTTATACAGATTGGGTGCCAGGAAAGTGTTATGTCTTTCCTTCAACAGATGTGTTTTTGCATTCAGTTTATTGAACATTTACTTATGTAACAAGCATGAGGCAGATGCTCGGTAGGTCAGGGAAACTCAGTCATGATGGGCCCTCTCTCTATGAGATACAGAATTGAGGAAGAAAGAGTTATCAAATAAGCAGTTAGGTGGTACCATATGAAGTTGCTATTTAAAAAAGACTAAAAAAGGCCAAATATCCTAAGTTTCAAACAGATTAATCTGAGAACTATAATGACATATACACTTTTTTTTTTTTGTACCAGGGTTCAAACTCATGACCTCGTGCTTGCAAGGCAAGCGCTTATGCCAGTGAGCTAAATCCCCAGCCCTAATGACATATACATATGGGGGATATCTGCCTAAGAGAAAGAAGGAACCTTAACCTAGTCCATGGGTCACATAGGCCCTCCCTGCGAGTGAGATCTGCAGCACTGACAGGATGAAAACAGAAATCAGCCTTCTCTTTTGGGGAATTGTATTAGTCAGCTTTTCCATTTCTGGGACCAAATACCCACCACTCATGAGTTGAGGAAGGAGAGGTTTATTTGGCTCATGCTTTCAAAGGATTCAGTCCATCCTCAGCTGGCTCCAAGGCAGGAATATCATGATGGAAATGGCTGGTGAAACAAAGCTTTGCAGTTCAAGTTCATGGTAGCCCAGAGGCAGTCAGGGGAGCAGCCTCAGAGAGGAAATGGCTGGGGACCATATATAGTACCCAAGGTCATGCCTCCATGACCTGCCCTGGAACTAAAATCTGGGTCATACAGAAAAAGACAAGCAAACCTATCCTTTATGATTCCAGGGATGGGCCCACCAGGTAATGAATAACTGATGGCTGGTTAAGTGCTACTCTTCCAAAGGGGATTTGCATCCTAAAAGTTGTTCATTTGTCCAAAGGCATACATTTCTGATAGTAGGATTTTAGCATAGAAGGCCCTTTAAATTAAGGAGCAGTAGTCTGTAAACTGACTGTAAGATCAGCACTGCTAATAGATTCATAAGGACAGGAAGATTTTTCATATCCCAAATGATACTTAAAGTACCAATGTGTTTTCTTCCAACAGGGCAATGCCTTCCAGGGCCCTCGGAAAGCAGATATTGTGGCAAGAAAGAAGATCACTGAACTGATCCAAGCCCAGGCAGAAAAAATTTCGGCATTGAAGGAAGAGATTGCCCTTTTGCGTAAGAAAGGAGGGCTTCACCTCCCACCCATTCAGTCTACACAGAATGAATGAAGCCCATGGACCTTTAAGGTTGCTGTTTTCTCAAATCCACCCATGATTTCTAACACGTTCACTACAAATTTTGTCTTCATGTCACTTACAACCATCCTATTTTAAAGTGAACTTCTCTAAAAGTCTGAAACCAGATCTTGTCATGTAGTTCTTAATAACTACTAACTTGGTTAGTTAGAACTGAGGGCAGCACCTAATTATTATTGAACTGGACCACAAACCTATTGGACTGGATAAGAAATCTCACAAGTAAGTCTCTCAGAATTCCGAGAAAATATCTGTAGTATATTTTTTAGGAAAATTTATTTTTCAGATATTCTTAATTTTTAGCCATTGGCAAGAAAAACAGTGGTTCAGCCATCCATTTGAAAACTTACTTTTCTTGGCCCTTGAATCCTAGAAAATTATCTTTGTTTTCAGTAAATATTCTCTGAGAGAACACAAGAGAAATTACTTTGCCAACAATATCTTAGAATATGAATGTAAATTAGAACTTGGTATTGTTGACTTCAGAATGACCTATTGTTTACCTATCACTTTAAATCTTGAATACAGTGGCTTCTTGACTGGAGAATATCTTCTTATGCTGTATGCCCAGCTTTAGGTGCCTTTCAAGCATTTTTAAAAACGTATTAAATGCAGCTCCGACTGTTTCATCTTATTTGATTGCTGGGTAGAAAAATCAGCCCAAAACTTATCTGAAAACAACTTATCGTTGAACTTAGATTAGGGCTGAGAGTGTTTCTAGGGGTCAGGAATCTGAGATTAGCATCCATGGTTCAAGGTCTCTGCCAGAGTTGCAGTCACGCTATGAGCAGGGCTGCTGCCACATGACACTCAACACACGGGCCTCTCCACAGAGTTTGCTCGTGACATGACTTCTCTAGGGCCAGTGACCCAAGACTGAGGAAAAGAGTGGGAAAAGAGCCTAGGGAAGCCTCGAGCCTAACCTCAGAAGTGACAGACAGTCACTATTACAAATGACCAATCTCGGTGTGAGGTGGTAGCCACTGAACAGACTGGGAAACCAGTGGAGATCTGTGGGAGCCGTTGTCAGGCCAGCTACCACATGGAGCAACTGATGGGTATTGAGGAAATACTCCCCTCTTCCTAGGCGTCAGAGCCACAAGTTATGTCATCTTCCTGGGCCACGTTTTATTATCTGACAAATGCAGAATTTAGATAAGTTCTGAGCTCTTTTTTCTTCTGAAATTCTGGAATTTAATTGCAGCAACAGCAAATTTAGTCTAAAAGAGCCATGTCAAGGATTGTATGCAGATTTTGACTTACAGTTAAACTAATCAGGATTTTTTTTCCCCAGTTGGAGCTAGACTAAATCATTAGTTAAATCTACAGTATGCAGGGCTTCATCCACCATGCTAGGAATTTGACAACACAGATTAAAAACACTTGTTTATTTTATCTTTCATTGGACCCACAGATTAAAAACACTTGATTAATGTATCTTTAATTTGCATAAGGCTTTTATCAATATCCTTGAGTTTCATTTGTTCTTGATTCTTGCTATGGTCTTGAATCCATAATTGTGTATGAACACCTGAGTCTTTGGGAAGCTTCAAACAAAGTGAGAACACCAGGATGCAGCCCAAGGAAGAGAAGGGTAGAAAGCTATCTTGCTCCCTTGATTGGTGAGCTGTTCTTTGCAGCTTGCAGTGCTTCAAAGCAGCCTGACATCTGAGGCAAAACTATCTACCAGCCTGTGTCACTTGTAGACTGTCAGGAGGATTTGACCACATATGGTTTTGGAACTGGGGATGGAACCTAAGGCTGGTCCACTACTGAGCCACCTTCTCAGTCCTTTTTATTTTGCTTTGAGACAGGATCTTGCTAAGTTGCCTAGGCTGGGCTTAAATTTGGACTCTACCCCAGCCTGCCACAGTGCTGGCATTACAGACATGCAGCGCTATGCCTGGCTAACTAGGGGACTTTGAACTCTGTAGTATCACTGAAACTCAGCACCAAAAGCAAAAGACATTGTTTAGCCCAGCCCCTGTATTAGCACAGTAAAAGGTGCTGTTCACTCCTGCCAAGGCGACCCATCCCATCAGAGGTTCAGCCCTCAGAAGTCTGTGGACTGCAATGCCCTCTGTACCACCCACCAGGTCTTACTCTTCCTATTAGTGTTCTATGTTGTCATGACAGACCAAATCCAAAACTTCAGTCTAAATACATAAAAGTGCAATGGAACTGAATAACTAAACTGCCTCATTTTCAGGGATGACATCTAAAGCCTAGTGTCCTTTTTCCTTTTTTCCTGCAACTAGATAAGATGAATATACACACATGCCATTTAACGTGTTTCAGAAGTGATTTTCGTTTTCCTGGACTCATGGTTCTTTTGAGCTAAAATCACTCTGCATTTTGAGCTAAAATCATTCTGCATTTTTATGATTCCAATGCTATTTAGAAAGCAGGTATTTCATACATTAATTCGATAGAGTTCACCAAAATCCACTCTGGCAATTACTTTAAAATCATCAAGGAAAAAAACAAAACAAACAAAAAACCAAAGGGAGGTCTTTAAAAGCCTCCAGTGGGCTAGCAGGTGAACAGTAGCTTTGAGCTGAGGCTGCCTGGATTAGCAAAGCTCAGAACAGTAGTCTGCCTCCTAGAAGTGACTTCTCTAGGCCCTGGATGTTAGGCTGTGTCTGAAATCCCAATTATCTTACTTTTTCTCTTGCCTACTCTGCTTCTTTCCTGTTCTATGTTCCTTACAATCATTTCAGTGTTTTAAAACATACTTCTTTCCTCAAATTCATGTTGTGGTTCAATGAGAGTTCTTTTTCAGATTTAGTGGTTTGAAAGTAAAAAGATGCAAGTCCAAGGAGGAGCAGGTGTGAGACTTCTGGCCAGCAGAGGGTGCACCACACTCAGTAATGTTGGAACCCCCACCTCCCACACCACAAGCCCCAGGCTTTCCTGGGACAAGCCTGTCATATTCCATGTAGTTCAGTGCTACAGCATCTGCTTTGTATATGCAAAGCCTTAGGTTCAATCCCCAGCACCACAAAAAGGAAAAAAAAAATCTGTCACATTTCTTAAGATTGTCTCAAGTGACGTTTCAGCTACAACTGTTTTGCTTAAATCTACAAAATATCTCCCACCTGTCAAACCTTAAAAGTGTGCAGACTTTCATGGTAAGCTTCACAGCCCCCATTTGAGCAGTAGCTCTCCTATTAGTCCTCGGGAAACTTTTTGAAAATCTCTCTTTCACCCAGAAAAGTTTTTAAATTTCAAGAATCTGTGGCTGATCCTTTGGTTGGACAAGAGTAAGTAAATGTTGATTTTAAACAAGTGAGTCAACGGCTCCAGCAATGCTGGCTGGTGTACCTTTAGAGAGAAGGAAGTGGATTTATCAGGCATTGTATGTTCACATGTAGCACAGCACTTAGCTAAATGGTACTTTGGAGGAAATATTTGGTCTTCAACACACACGCCCGCCTACATAAAAAGGATTAGTTTCATTCCTTCCATATGACCAAAGCTTCACCTCAAATCCAGTCAGCAGAACTGTGAATCCACCTCTCCTGGCCTAGTTAGTGTACAATGTCCCCCTCTGGGAGTAAACAGTTGCTAATGCATTCTGCATTAATCAAAACACAACTGGCATTCAATGTTTAAAAAGACCAAAAAGAAAAATGAAAACTATCCGTCACTGTTTCCAGTTCTCATGGCTTTGATGGATCTAAAAATTTCACAATTGGGCATTTTCTTCAGCTACTCAAAGACTGAATTCTACAAGTCAAAGAAAATGCTGACTCATCCATGACTAAGTGGAAGGTTACAGGGAAGACTAAACATTTATTTAGAAGTTACAGTGTTTGTTTTTACAGAGATATGTTGCCACAGATTATTGATTCTGGAAGGTCTGTTAATGCTTACGGTGCTGTACATCTCTTAGTGTGTTTTCACGGCATCTTAGGAAACGCTGTCTTTGCCACTGGCCCCTGCCATCTTCTGGGTGTCTCCAGTCTGTGATGCCCTGGCCCTTGCTTTTCACTGGTGCTCTTCACAAGCAGTGTGCTAGGATCCGGTCTCCTATAAGCTCATCTGTGGGCCTCCTGCAGCCCCCAGGAGCTGCAGGCCCTGTGAGGAGTCCATGTTACTTTCTTGGTTGACTCCTGTTATGTCGTTGTTACGGCTTGTATTCACCTTATGTACGTCAACAGGGAGGATTCTGTGGGTTGCTCCAGAATTATAAAAACACATATACATTTATTTACATGTGCATAAATATATAAATATGGCTATAATAGAAAAATAAATACCAATTTTCTCTCTCTCTTTTAAAAAAAACCACAATACAGTCTTTCTGGGATATTGGCTTCTGCTTAAATTGTGGGAGGTGGTGTTTCAAAAGACACAGGCACTGATGGGCTGGAGGAGAGCTGCATCCCAGGTTCCTGTCCTACATAGGCCCCTGAGGGGTGCTGGGGACACCAGTTTCCTCCACCCACTTGGCAGGAGTCAGTACTGTCCACTTCTTCAACTGGTACAAGGCCCAGGCAGCATGGAGGCCCTAAAGGAGAGAGAAAGGGGCAAACATTAACAATCATACTGACTGGCAGGCCCTGGGCCAATCTCTGTGGTAGGAGGTGGTTACACTGGTCCTGAGGGAGGCATTTGTGCCCCCACCAAGGTCTCTCACTCCTGTGGGGAAGGCTCCTTCCTATCCACATCCTGCCTACCCTGGGGCCTGGCACTGTAGACAGGCACATAAAATCGGAGGAGCCTGTGGAATGCGGAAAGAAGCTCATCTCTTTCCCAGACTGGGGCTGCCAGTCCTTCCTTCCTTCCTTTGCTGTGGCTTCTGGTCAGAAGCTTCCCACTCACAGGGCCTTCCCCCCAGTTCAGCCTAGTCCAGCTTTCCGGTCACTAACTGCTTTCAGAATTTAACATCACAGAGACAGGGTCCAGCATCTGCACGTGAAGGGACATGCACACTGTGGAGGGTAAGAAACATAGGCCAGTCCTCCAAACTAGCCTGTGCCTTAGCGCACACACCCCAAGATTTCCAAGGAAGCTGGCCCAGAGGGAGACAGTGGAGTGGGGGTGGAGCAAATGGCTCCCAAGTCCCCAGGAGAAAAAGTTCTGTGGAAGCAGAGCTATGAGGATGATATTTACAAAAACCTGGCACTTTAATGGTTGATGCAAATTCTTTAATTAAGAGATAAGATCCAACAAAGCAAGTGATTAGAGATACCTTCTTGTGATGAGAGGCAAAAAAAATCGGGAGCCTTGAAATGCAGAGGCCAAATGGGCTCCTTCCTCTGAAATGGAGATATGTCCTGGGCCTCTGAGGACCTCAGCGGTGTTGGATCTAGGCAGACCCATCTGGGTGCTGCAGTGAAGCGTAGTGGCCACCCACCCCTACTGCCCTGTCCTTACCAAACAGCACCTTAGGCCTTGTCTCCCCCTCCCCAAGCTACTCTCAGGTTCTGGATGCCTATCTCAGGTCACCCCCAAGCATCTTACTCTGTTTCCCCAACCTGGCTAACCTGAGTGGAATGGAGGGTCCCAGACAGCATTCAGCTTAGGGGTGTCAGCTGCTCTCCTTTTTACTGATTGGGTGACGGCTGCGGGCTGCTCTTGGAAGTGGTGGGGGTCTTTGGACTGGAGCAGCTGGTGAGTAGAGTCATCAGGCAGTGTGTATAAGAAAGAGGCCTCATCCGGGCTAGACTTGTGATCCCTGCATTAAACAGGACCAGACGGGGGAGTAAGGGAGGAGCAGAGGAGGCCTGGACTCTCAACCTTCCCTGGCAGCTTCCCTGTCTGAGGTTATTAGAGCTGGTCAGAGCTTAGATGGGACAATGACTGCTTCCTTTGAACACCAAGGGCACAGCATCTTCATCCCCACTGATGGTTCTAGCCCATTCCCATTTTAGTCTGTGTGGGAAGGTGTGAAAGGATGTCCGGGAGCCTGAGTTGGTGTTTCTGGTCTATCTAAGAGGGGGGATTCTGAGAAGCAATCCATGGCCCCAACCTGAAAGGGAACTGTACCCACAAACACACCCAAAAATGATCTCAGGGACACAGTTGATAGAGATGGGGGTCTCTGAGTGAAGCACTGCTCAGCTCTGGATCTTGGGGACAAAAGGAGAGCTGGGGACAGGCCCAGTTACCTGGTAACCTCATGGCTTTGGGGATCATATCCGTTGTCAAGAATGGTCTGCCTCAGCAGGCTATTGGTGTCACCCTGCTACTCAAAAGAAAGAGTAAAGGTCATGTCAAAGGGTCTAAGAAACTTGCCAGTGTTCACCATTCAGTAGGAGGAGCTGTTGCTAAGGAAAGCCTGGCCCAGCAGCTGGGATGAGAAGCCAGCAAGGAGAAACCGGAGAGGCAGCCTACCCGCCTGCTTCTGCCCCCCTCCTGCTGCCCACACGCCCAGGAGTGCATTACCTGCTGCAGCTCCCCTCGGCAGTGCTGCTGGGGCTTCATGCCTGGGTAGCCCCCTGCAGCCGCAGGGCAGCCCCTGTTCAGCCCATTGGCATAGGCCCGTCCGTGGATGCCACTGAGGTATGGCTGTCCACTGGCTCGGTGGTCTGGGAGTCCTCCCAGTGGCACCATAGTATATTGACAAGAGGATGACACAAGGGCACTTCGAGGAAACCCCACATCTGTTGTATGTTCTGAAAGAACAGAAGGACAGAGGTTTGCTTAGGTCAAGGAAGCCTCGGGCAGCTGGAAAAGTCCCACTCTCTCAACCACGGAAGGTCAGGATGTGGACAGGGAGGTGACATATCCAACAGGTGGAGAGTATTTTCTCTCAGTTTCTTAACTGCCACCTCTTTCTAACATGTGTCCTTTTTCTGCAGTGAGGAGAAGGAGGGGGAGACAGGGGAACAGGCTTGGGGGAAAGAGGTAGTGAGTGAGAAGGAGCATTATTTAGGTGAGGAAAGTGCGCTGCGTGTGTTGTCATTTGAAGCAGAATCTAGTGGGGAAATTAGACTAACCCAGGATAAAGGAAAAGTTCCAGGCAGCCCTACGCCCAGAGAAGAGGCAGGAAATACTTGAGGAAAGAAACTGGGGCAACTGAAGTATGAACACGAGGCCAGAGGAGCAGTTTTGGATGCCTGAAGAAGATGGAATGAGGTGGGTACAGAGGCAGCAGTCAGACCAACTTCAGCTTTTACATGGTCCCATCAGCTAAGCTATGGAGTCAGGACAGAAGGGCCAGGCTTGGTACAGTCTAACTCTTGGGACCTCAGGGGACCCAGGAACTTGAGCTGCTGGTGGATACGGAGCAGGCACCCCTGGCCCTGTTCTGGGCAGAGGCCTCCTTGAAGGGCTGGGAAGTCCTCCTCCCTTCCAACTGCCTCCCTCACTGTGCTGAGCAGTGCTACTCACTTTGCTTAGACCAGGCCCTCCACAAGCAGAAGGGAATGAAGGTGACGATGATGAGAACAATCGAGCCCAGGACGACTCCAACAATCAGATAGGGCAGGTCGCTGGCTCGTGCCACCATGGCCCCAGTGCCGACTGGTCGCTCCATGGTTTCTGGGGGCAGGGGATGTGGGGCGGCCAGAGTTGGAGGTGGCAGTCGACCAGGCTGACCAGATTTCCGAGCTACAGTTAGAGACAAAACATGTGTCAGCATCTGTTTCTTTGACATCTTTACAACAAGCCAAAAAAGAAAATACAGTATTTCAATTGTATAGGGATAGCAAATGGGGGTCAAACTCACAAGAGGGGGCTTCAAAATCCCTGTGTGACCTGTGTCTATATTCAGCATGAACTTGGCATCCAATGTAAAATCTGGTGTTGCTGAGACCTGAACTTTATAGTGCAAAATATAACATCTTTGTGTGTATGTGAGCCAAGCACTGAGGTACACTGGTGTAGTGTTTCTTGAAAGAATAACTGGTGAACTTTGGAAAGAAAATATTTAGAATGTGGAAGAACAGCAAATGAATGGGAATGGAAGCATTTACCCCCTAAATTTGCTATTCCTACTTTAAGGGATGTGGAGTACTAAGTGTTAGAGTGGGGTACAGAACAGGGGTGTTCTGGGACTCAGTGAGACAAACAGTAATTGGGAAAATGCCACTCACAAGGTGGGAAGTGAGGAGCACAGGCATCTCACCTGGGTTTTCTGTCACAGTGTGTTACACTGCTTACTGTCAACTTCTCCACACCTGTCTTCTTCCTCAAACTCCCTGAGGCCACAGTCCTCTGAGATTCCTCTATCACCCTGACTGCTGCGTCTTACATTTCTCTTTTCCTTCTGTCCCCTTCTCTCATCTCTGCCCCCTCCCTGGAGGAAGAGTGCAGCAAGTACGTGTACACAGGAGGCTCTCAGTGTCTGTGAGAAGCGACTGAGCAATGCCAAAAGGGAGACGGCACGTTGTCATCTCACTGACTGAGAAACACGTCATTCTACCTCCGTCCCAGTTCCTTTGTGAGCTCCTTTGCAATACACCTGGCTTTATCTCATTTTCAGTAATGAATGGAGCTAATGATATCTGCCCATCCGACAAGTGTGCAAATAAGTTTTAACAAGTTATAATGTGAATACAGTTAACGTTTTAGTGCCGAGAAAGAACCTGGGCTTGTAGTTAGATGAACCTGGGCCAGTGTACTCTCCCACTTATTGGCTGTCCAACTTTGGCTGAGGTGTACTGCTTTCTGAGGCTCAGCTCCATCTCATGAGGTTGTAGTTAAACAAAACAACTGAAATTAAGTATCAAGTGTCATGGTGAAAATAAAGTACTCACTGAAAGTTCCCAGCGTAAGAATGGCTGCTATTCCTAATGAGTTCATGGAGAAGCTCCTTGAAGCCATCCTGATAGTGAATCACCCATATTACATGAGCCACAAGTGTGATGGCTGGGGACAGTTGGAAAATACAGTCTTCTTGGGAAACACATGCCAAGAATGGCATAGGATAGTGACTTTGCCCTACTTTGCTGAAAGTAGCAAGAAAAGAATCACCTTTGGTCTCACAGATCATCACGTTGCTGAACTCGCTCTCCCCTCCTTCATTGAAGCACTGCATCTTGATGTCATAGGAGGTCTCTGGTTGCAGGTGGCTGATAGAGTGCCAGTACCTATCCCCTGGGAAAGGCAGCAAGAACCATGCATGGTTAGGTGGGCATTGTTTCCTTGACCCCAATCACAGATTCAAACTCAAGCAAGGCTGTGTGTCTTGGCTGGTGTCACCGATTGGCATGGGGGAGGCAACATGGTAGGAACACATTGGAGAAAATATTCTAGCCACCTACTCACATTCCTGCTGTCCCATCCCCATGGGGAGGAAGTATGTGGGTTTAACTGGATGGCGCAGGTATGTTATGATTGAGTCAATGATATGGAATGCAGATGCTTGTAAAATACCAGACCCAGGGTTTATGCTCTCCAGATTTCACTGATACTGACCTCCGTGCCAGCAGAGGAAGCCAAATCACACCACAGTGTCTCTTACCTTCCACCATATCTTTCTTGTAGTCACTGTCATTGTCACTGTCTGTGGGTCGGTAATAGATATAAAAGCCATGGATTGGTGTGTTGTTGTTGCTTGCTGGGATATACTACAGGGGATGGAGAAGAGATGTTGGTAGTAGAGCAGAGAAATCATCACTAACAAATTTCTGGCATGTTACTGCCTCAGTCTAGAATATGAAGTTCATTAGGGCCCCCAGCAAACATTCCAGATGATGCCTCTGAGATTCTGGGAAGATGGCTGTGGAAATCACGAGTTATTTAATCTAGAGGCCCCCAAGCTTTTGGAAACAAGAACAAAACTGCATTTCTTCAAAGACTTTCATTCCTCCCTGTGCACATGAAGGTGAGGCTAGAAGGCCAGGAAGAATGGTTGGAAATAAAAATGAAAACCAGCTTGGTCTACTAGTCAAGGCATCAAAATTAATAGGAGCCCACTAACGGCAGCTCCAGCTCCTATAACTTTCTTAAGCTCCATGTTTAGGTGCTTGTGTGGGGGAGTCTGGGTCTCAGCAGCACAGGTAGAAGAACACACAGGAAGGAAAAGGGCAGGGGTAGAGGCGGGGAAGTGAGTGGTTCCTACACCTACTACAAGCATCCAGCTCCTACCCATCAGGAATCTCAGCCCCGTCTCCCACGGCTGTTGCAGGGAGGCCTCTTACCATCCACTTGAGCATAATGGTGGTCTCATTGATTGCGTCAGTGAAGGTGATGTAAGGGCCCGCCACCGGCCTCTCATACATGCGGCCACTGTAACCTGACACCATGTAAGGCCGGGAGGGGGCGCTGGGCTCACTCTCCCCCAACATGTTCAGAGCTCGGACTCGGAACTTGTAGGAAGTGCCTGGTGAGAGAGACCCTCACTGAACTCAGGAAACGCTTTTTGATTTCTTAACATCTCATCAAGACCCAGCCTAGTGGGAATCTTCTGTGCAGCCCGTCCCTATAACAAGTTCCTAAAGGACTTCCAAGGACGCTTGTTATGATCGGAGAGGAGCAGCATGCAAAATCGCTCTGTCCTGTCTTAGGGAGTGAGACTGAGGCAGGTGAACTACACTGGGGTGAGCATGCTGGCTGGTGGAGGACCAAGTGGCAAGAAGAGCCCAGGGGCAGCCCAGGGATCAGGCAGCAGAGTGGCCAGGCCCCTACCTTTCTCTAGGCCTGTGATCTCCACGGAGAGCCGCGAGGGAGGGATGGCGTTGGTGGCCAGAATCCAATCTCCCACTTTCTTTAGTTTTTTGTACTCTACACGGAAGGACTGGATCGGGAAGCCACCATTTCCACGGGGAATCCAGGTCACATATACTGAGGTCTCAGTGGCCATTGAGATTGTGGGCCTGTCTGGGGCTTCTGGAGCTGGGTAGGACAGACACGGTGAGGAAGGAAACAGGAGAGGGGATCATCATGAGAGGGCACAGGGTTCCAGGTGGACCTAGCCTTCGCTCAACAGAACCTGCTCTCTCAACCCCACCTAGTGCCTGCGTCAGATCCTCCTACCTGGAGTGAAGACACTTTCAGCTCCATTTCTACAAAAGCATAGTGTGGAGGGCCAAGACAGCCGCTCTATGACCCACTATTCTCTGGACCAGTAAGTAATTCCAGGGTCAGACTCCACTCCTACTTGAGAAGCTCCAATCTATACTTTCTCAATTACGGGGCAAGACCAAGAAAATGTCACTAGTACTCCTGGATGAACAGAACTCAAAGCTCATTCCGTCTGTAGGAACAGGCCTACAGAAGAAGCTGCAGTCCTGACTGCCCATGACCCCTGGCTCTCACTATGGTTTGGGGCTTACGAGAGAGGCGGCCGTGGTCTGGCTGGATGCTGCTTTGGGGGCCGGTGCCAGGGTCATCTCTCTGAATCTGTTGCTCCTTGCTGGCCATGATCTCGGGCTTGGGTCGTCGTCCTGGGTGAAAATGGGTTGAGATCAGCAAGCAAGGACACGCACATTACAGCCCCTTTCCAGAGACCTTTTTGCCTGAGAATCTGCCAAGGGCTATGACAAGTGATGTAAGTAACAACACAGAACAGTGAAGTGTGGTCAGATTCCCCACTCTGACCACTCTGCTATGGGGTTGCTGGTAGCCCTTGGGTAAGAATGGGACAAAAGGCTTCCAGAGAGGCTGACAGGTGACTCTTCTGATGAGAGGTGACACCTTAGCTGGGACACACAAACCACAAAGGGCAGCAGCTAGAAGGAGGAATGCAATGTTAGATGAAGAGCGGGGGCCAACTAAACAGGTTTTCCTCCCTGAACTAGCTATAACTTACTTGGACCCATAGAAACCACAAGCTGGGCACAATGCTTGACTTTACCAGTTCGGAAGGTGACCATTGCGGTCTGGCCCTCGCCAGCACAGTTGTATGCTGCCATCTCTACTTCATACAAGCTGCCAGGGTCCAGTCTGGTGAGGGTTAGCCGGTGCTGGTTGGCTGGAATGCCAGAGATGGTCCAGTCATCAGAGGAGTTTAAGACCTGCTGGAGAAAGTCCTGGTGTAAGAAATAGCATCCAGTGCAATAGGTGGGTAGTGGTTAGCAGCCAAGCAGAGCCTTGGGAGCACTAGGGGAAGGAAAATGGGCCAGGTGGGGTGCTGCAGAGCTCAGACCAGCCCTTTCAGCAGTGGGATACCAAACCCACCAGGATGGTCAGGACAGACTTCCTGGTCTCTCACCTATGATCCCATCAAGGAAAGCTCAGCGATGAAATTCAGAAGGCCTGACTGATATCGCCAGGAAGGCCACAATGACTTTTTCTGAATACTTCACAAACCTCCATCTCTAATTTTCTCCCTCTTTGCTGTACTTGAACTGAACACATTCTTTCAATATACATTCTAACAAGAGATGATGTTGGGAATGATGACAAAAACAATCAGTACAAAGAGCAATGTTTTGAGCATCAATATGACTGAGGCATGAATGGAGTGCTTTATCTTTCCAACCTCATTTGTCTTCACATTGGTGCCAGTGGCTGGAGTCAGCGCTGTTCCCATTTCACAAATGTGCAGACTTGGCTTGGGGGGTGGGGAGCACAGAAACCCTGACAGTGTAACCTGTCCTAGAGGGAAGTCTGGGAGTGGGAAGTCTTGAGTTGTGTAGCTCTGAGCAAACTCTCAATTTCATTTCGAAAATGAGGCAAGTAAAATCTCTCAGGGGAGTCTGAAGTTAAACCGCACAGTTTATATGAAGCTCCTAGCATTAAGCTCGGTACCTGGAGACTCCCACACATGACCAGCCCCCCCATACCTGTCCCACATCCTTACCCAGGGAGGCCCCTGCATTTCCATCAACTGCTGCTGCCCTCAGTCCATGCTCAGAACATAAAAACCGCTGCTGAGTTGTAACTATTAAAATGAATTTTTAATGGCTAGTTTTCTAAATGAAAAAGCAAGCACGCTCCTGGCTCCCACCAGTGACGGTGTGACACTTCCTGTCACTTACTACCTTCCAGAACAAAAGCCAGCTCTGTGCCTCTCGGAGCCTGCAGAACTGAAGCTAGGGCTTCTGAAGGAAGAGAGCAGAGGGGAGGGAAAGCTCTTATCCCTAAGCAGATTATTCCAGAGGAGAACAAAACCTACCATTGAAGTGACAGGGACAGCCTGCACTCATTAATGTCAGGCTTCCAGGATTTGTTCCAAGGGGAAAGTTTTTACAAACTGAGAATCCCCAGTGGTGCTGGAAACCCAAACACAGTAGCCCAGAATCTGCAGATGCACCAGGAAATGAAACTTGCTTTGTGCAAGTGAAAAAGCGAATGATGCCGATTCCCCCCAAAGATGAGGGATATGAAAAGAAAACAACTCAAATGCTGACTTTTGAATCAAAATTCTTGGATGATGATATATGTTAGTTCCACAAGCAGGAAAGGCCTTTGCCTTGGGAATGTCCACCTAACAACTCCAAGTGCCTCCAAGCTGGAGCCTAGTAGAAGTCAAGCCCAGCAGGGGCCCTGTCCAGACCCTCACTTTCCCCACCCCTTCTTCCCCCAGCCTCCCAGTGCTGTTCCCACATTTCCACTGGGCCCAGAAATGAAAATAAGAAATGCGTGGGTAATTAGTCACTGTCACACACACTGAGAGGCCTCAGCCTCTCATGTGGCCTCAGCCTGGCATTTCCGGATCACCACGGCATGGCCTTTGCCAGTCTAATTCTTGCGTGAGGCAGTTCATGGCCACCTATTGGCCTGAAAAATATTATTCTTGCTCTTGTGTTGGCTTTTGTCCCTCTCATGGATTCTTGTTTTCCCTGATCTTTGTCTACAACTCAGATAGAGGTATCCAGTTACAGGGGGAAATAAGGATGAGGCCCAGCCCTGCCCTAGAACGTATGCTGAACAAGGCTGCTTCTTGTTACAAATGCCTTCACTGCTTTGCTGGTGCTGCTTGGGGCAGGGGCCGCACAGTGGAGTTGGGCCCCTCTGCCATGGAGGGTTTTCTGATCCTGGGTGCACTTGTCCTGTCCCCAAATCTTCTAGGAAAGTGAGAAGGGAAAGAAAAGGACAGAATGCAAGAGTCCTATAGGGTCCACAGCAGGGAGGCTGCTTCTGCACATGGACACCTACTATGGTAAGGAGGTAGTTTTGTTTGTTTTTGGATGAAGTAAAAGTAGATAAATATTTTTAGTTTCACATACATAAATTTTCTACCAAGCCCACATGGCATTTTTTGTAAGCAAAATAATGTAAATGCTTACTAAAAACTTAGCATTTATGATATGCTACTAGCTATTAAAATTTTTTAAAAAATCCATTTGAGAACCAAAATGTTCTACTATCCAATGGCCTTGAAAAGAAAATAGCACTACTCAGAGTGAACACAAATGGTGTCAAGTTGTTTTCTTACAGAAAATTTTTCCTCCCTGCACAGCCTAGACAGAGAGTAGCAGCCCAGAGGCCTTACCCTGCCACACAGGACACAGTGTCCAGAAGGTGGGAGGGCTGGCTCTTCTCTGTCCCTTCATCTTGTAGCAGCCTGAGATTCCCTCCCTGACAGCCCCCACAACACCCCCTGGACAGACTCCTTTCTGTCAAGGAGAAATAGTTGAGGTCTGAACAACATCATGAGTTTGGAGTGCAAATGCCTGCTTGTCAAGCCCCAGCCACCATGGACTGTGAGAACTGAGAGGCATTTTATAGCCTTCAGAGAAAACACTTGTTCACAAATATTTGTTTTCCTGGCTTTAGAGCTAACTTGCCATGCCAGAGTTCCTGCAGGTATGTACCTAGCAGGGCTTACTTTGGTTAAAAAACAAAACAAAACAAAATAAAAATCAACAAAAATAATGGAGGAAGAAGGGGAGGGTACTGTCAGAGAAGCCTGTTAACTGTCCCATGCTAGATGCTGAAAGGAGTTTCTGGGGATGGGTGCACAGACCTTAGGTCTGAGGACCTTTGCCCAGGGCTTTTGGTGTCCACCTGGCTCTCTCGAAGCCAGCCTGCTGGGAGGTGGTAGGGACAGGTTTCAGAAGAGATAGAGGGTAGGACTAGCTGTGGGGAGCAGTGAGGGCAGCTTCTAGGGCTTTGGGGAGACAGGAGAAGGTGACCATGCTTCACACCTTGAGACGCCAGCCATACCTTGCGGTGCTTCACCAGGTAGTAGAGGATGGGTGCTCGGTTGCTGCCTTCATGGCGAGGCCGCCACACCAGCTCGTAGGAATCAGTCTTAGAGGTCCGGGGTGAGCTGAGGATGATGGGGGCCTCAGCAGGAGCCACTCGCACCTTTTCTCCTGGGCACTGTGGAGAACCAGGCTGCATTGATGCCGGGAGCCTGGTGAGCCCTGGTCGCTCCCTCAGCTTCTGGTCAGGGCCGCTGGGTCTGGAGGGTGGCACGTGAGGTGTGGCAGTGGCCAGCTTAGCATCCTGCCAGGGCTTCAGGGTTGTACCTGGGGACCAAGTGTGAAAGTGGGAGGAAGCAGAGGGTTTAGTGTCCCCTGGGTTACCTGCCAGGGAGAAAACTCCAAACAAGTCAGAGAAGACCTGAGGCTCTGTGACACAGTTGACTCTGGATGAGAGGCACAGTGTCTGTCCTGCCAAAAGGGTAAGGCAGCCTGGCCACTTGGCCCAGGCCTCTTGTACCCCCCCAGGATGGCAGACGAGCATCCCTGGACTTCTGGAATCTTGGGTAGGGGACAGTGCTCAGGAATCATCTCAACTCAGTACCATCCCCATAGGGATCGTGCACCTTCCCTGAGGACCAAATGAGACCCAAGATGAGGGCATGTCCCTTCACTGGGGCATTTTTTTTTTCTTCAGTACTGGGTCTTGAACCCAGGGCCTCATGCAAGCTAGGCAAGTGCTCTTGCACTGGGTCACACCTCAACCTCTCACTGTGGAATCTTTTTTTTGGCGGGGGGTCTTTTTGAGACAGAGTCTCTCTGCGGTTTGGGCTGGCCTTGAGCTCACTTTGTAGCCTAGGCTGGTCTGGAACTCGCAACGATCCTCCTGCCTCAGCCTCCCGAGTGCTGGAATTACAGGCGTGAGCCACCACACCCGGCTCTCACTGGAATTTTAACACCACAGGCCTTTTCCTTCTCCAGAGGTAACCTGAGATGTGAAGCCAACTGTGAATATCTTCTGAGAACCAAGAGAGGCAACAGTTCCCTCTGGAGGCTTCCACAGGCTGCCAGCACTAGTTTCTGCTCCACTTGACTTCCCCAACACAAGACACTAGCCCAGTATTGTTTTTGTTGTTTTTCAAAACCTTTCCTCCGTCACTTCTGTTTCCTCCGCAGGAGTTATTGCAGGCAGGCCTACGTCATGCTGCTCTGCATCCCCTGTATTACCCAACCCCATGCTGAGCACACAGTAACTACTCGGTCGTTACACATGACAACTGGAATGAATCAAGTTGAGGACAGAATCGCTTCTCTTAACCATAAAGCTGTGATGGTCAAATTTGGTTCCAGGGAGTCCTAGGAGCCCACAAATTTGTATACCTGACTTATTAAGTTAATGTACCTTTGAATTTACCATTAAAGGGCACTTTTATCTATTTCACAAACTGGGTTTTTAGGTTGAATTTCAATTGAGAAAGGGGTTATATGCGTGTGGGTCAGAATCAGCCCAGGGGCTGCTCACCTGGCCTGGCGGTCCTGAGATGGACCACCGCGTGGGCGCTCCCGACCTCGTTCTCAGCCATGCACTGGTAGACACCTTCATCCTCCGGCCCCACGCTGACCACACGCAGGGCCCGGCGGGATAGCCGGAGGCGCTGGCTGGAGGTCAGGGGCACCGCATTCCTCAGCCACAGCACCGAGGGTGGGGGGTTCCCGCGCACCTCACAGGTGAGCTTGGCACTCTGACCCCATGGGATGACCAGCTGGGACAGCTCCACGGTGACCTCAGGGGGCTCTGTGGGAAAACAAGAGCAGGGATGAGTTTGGCTGCATCTTCCCGTCCCAGGGCCAGACAGGCTGGGAAGGACTTGGCTGGGAGTGGCTCTCTCCTCCATCTGGTTCCTCGTCTTTCCTAAATATCCCTTGTCTCTTCCTTCAGTTGTGACAAAAGGAACTCAAGAAGGCACCAGACCTTGGGCCCTTGCCCTGGCATCCAGTAATCGCTGACTTCCCAGTGAACCACTATCATTTTTTGGCCTTGACCTTTCACAAGATGAGTCCTCTCTGAGCCTGGGTACATACTGCTCAAGGGCCACACAGACCAGGGAGAAGCCGAGGCAGATGCTCACCAAACACCTGCACATTGTAGAGGATGACTGCTGCTCCCGGCTCCCCGACTCCATTGCTGGCCATGCAGCGGTAGGTGCCTGAGTCTTCCTCACTGGTGGTGTCAATGAGCAGGTTGCTCAGTAAGAAGCGTGTCTTGTTGTAGCCGGAGACACTGGACCCATCCTTGGCCCAGGTGACTTGAGGGGGTGGTATCCCACTGGCTACACACTCCAGGATAAGACTCTGGCCTTTGGTGACAATGACAGTCTGGGCCTCCAGGGGATAAATGATGCGAGCAGCCTCAGCTGTGGAGCCTGGAGCAGTGAAAACATGAGAGACAGTGCAGGGGACCTGTGCTTGTGCAGGGAGTCCCTGCCATCCTGCCTCAGGTGACCCAGCCCCAGCAGGGGCCAGAGAGCAGAAATTTGGGATTAAACAGCTTGTCAGAGGCTTGCAACTTTTGTAAAAGAGGGCAAGTTATTTAATTTATCATTAGAAACAAGGGCTTCCTTTTGGAGAGAACATAACTTTGGTACAATGAACAGCAAGTGGTGTCAGAAGGAGAAAGAGATAGGAAATGTTTTAAACAGTGCAGGTGATTCCTCCTTTCTGAACTCAGTGTCTGCAGAGCCTGAGAAAGAATCTCCTAAGTGCCCAACTCCACCATACAGGTATTGGCCCAAGTGTCTTCCACGGGCTGAACAGGGCCCACAAGTTTTTCATACTGCAAAGTCCCTAAATGCAAATCAGTGACATGAGCAGGTGCTCAGCTGGGGTAAAAATGCATAGAACATACTGAAGGGAACATTGCTCCCCAAAGCAGTGCCTTCCTAGGGGACCTTCAAGGAGCCTGTGGATTATGTGATTTTTTTGCTTTATCTGCCAACCAAGGGTGGTACCAGGTTTTATTTATGTATTTATTTACAGTTTTTCTAGACGGGGTCTTGCTATGTAGTTCAGGCTGGTCTAGATCTCACTGAGTAGCTCAGGTTGGCCTTGAACTCTGGGGAATCAACCTGTCTCAGCCTCCCAAGTGCTGGGATTATAGGCATGTGCTACCATGCCTGACAGGTTCAGGGTTTTGTAAACCCTGAAACTTTGAAGCTTAGGAGACTCTCCTTAAGGAAACGAATGCAGTATTATAGATGAAAATTAGGTTGGAGATGGACCACTGAAGCTTAGTTTCATTAGCTTGGGGGAAAAGCCAATTCTGGTACTGACTCTAAGACTACTTTCGTGTTCCATGTCACTCTGTGGACCAGAAGGAAGTGCTCAGAAAAGGCGGTTATTATTTTCATACTCATGGGAGAGGCTGTGGGCCTTTGTGAGCTTTCAGCAAAGGGCAGTGTTGGGCATCACTCAGAGGGCAGGGGAGCACGGAGGATGCCACATGGGCAATGCAGGATGCTCCCTACAGTGCTCTGCTGTGACCAGCAAGCCCCACATGCTCCTGAGCCAGCTCCAAGGGGCCTGTGCTGTGACAGGCTGGCACTGCTGTTCTGCCCCCTACTGAGTGCCAGATATCTGCTGGCCCACGCCTCACTGCCTCCCCAAGCATGAAGAACTAGAGCTGGCACTGTGGCCCCCAGGTTCTCATCTCCCTGCCCAGTTTTGCTGGCCTCTTCATCACAGCAGCCCACCCCAGCAGGTGAGCCTGGCCCTTACGGCGCACACGCAGCCTGTCACTGGAGCCAGAGGTTTTTACTTCCTGGGTCACTGGGTTGTAGGCAGCACACTTGTACATGCCCTCGTCCTCTTGGCTGGCGTTGACAATCTGCAGGTTCCCTGATGGCATGATCAGGTAGTTGTCTGTGGAATGAGCAGAGACAAGGGAGATGGGAGAAACCGAGCCCAGATTACTGTACTCTGTAGCTCCTGCGGAGTAAGAAGAATAAGGCAGCTGTGACCAGACCAAGCCTAAAATGCAATTCTCTTCATAAAACTTTGAGCCAAGTAGGACAGAAATGTCAGGGTGAGAGACTTACTAACCAACCAGCTAATGAACTGGGTAACTGCCTGTGGATGCGCATGTTACCTTGAAAGAGCATTTCACACTTGCAAGGGAATTAGGAGAGGGTAGAAAGGACACAGAGGTTAGGTCAGCCAGACCTGGTTCAAGCTTTGGGTGTGCTGGATGCTAACTGTGTGATCTTGATCAAGTTAATTAACCTTTTGGGTCCTGTTTGTTCATCTTTTAAAAAGGCACAATGTATATTGGGGCTGTAATGACGGAACAGCCCATGCTGTATATATGGAAGAAAGATGAACATTCCTGAAAATCACCAGAAGGAAAGGAATTGACTTTGGAACTTTCCATCAATCTTTGTCATAGTCACTGCTCTGAGCCATCTCACTGTTGAATTTCTGTTGCGAAAGAAGCGAGGACTAGTCTATCTTCCAGTCACTGTCCTATCCATGAAGGCCACTGGAACTCCTTTCCTGCACACTGCTTTGTCTGCTCCTACTCCAAGGGAGTGTGAGGTGGCGTCCCCAGCATGTGTTCAGATTCTCTAGGCAGAGTGTAGATTCACAATTTAAGGACAGCCCAGCACTCCGGTGGCCTTCGTCTTCCTGGCAGGAAAAGGAGTGGCCATCAGCTATGAGTTCTGTCTGGAGGCTTCTCCTGGGAATCATGGTGTCACCAAGCCTGGTGCCTGCCTGCTGCTGGGCCACCCAGGTGTGAGCTGCTCAGGCAGCTGGCGTGGAGGTGGCAGATGGAGCAGAGCCTCTGCCAGGGGATGCTGCCAAGCCTCTGCTGGGGACACAGGGATTAATGCTCTTCTGCTCTCAGTCTCCAGCCCTTTCTGAGTGGAAGGATTATATATATATACATTCCTTTCCTAACCAGAAAATCTACAGACCATTTTAAAAGATACATATTTTGATCGAGTTGAGTTTGGTTAAAGCCTGGTAGACTTGGACTCGAGGGCTGGGTGAGTTGTGGAAAGAAGCTGTCTTCATCTTGAGGGGTCCCTCCCCCCACCATCCTGCTGGCTGTCTTCGGACCATGTGGTTCCTGCTCACTCGCTCACTCACTCACCTCTAGAGGCCTCCAGCCACTCTTGTTTGACGCTGTACCGAACCTGGGCTTTTGGGTGGCTTTCAGGCAGGTGGCAAGCAATGACGGCTGTGTTCCCCTCATCCACTTCGATCACGTGCTGCACATCTAATTTGAAATCCTGGAGGTCTGTGGAGAGAAGGGGTGATGCCAATCGCTCCTTGATGGACAACAAGAGTGCTACTGTTCCAGGCAGACTGCTACTGTCAGTCACAAGAAACAGCTGCAGAACCTCACACTGAGGGCTGTCAGAGATGCTGAGTCCATTCTCAGTGTCTTGTTTCTAAGGATGAAATGTGTGGCCCATACTGTGTGGGGCTCAGCTTGCTATATGAATGAGATGTAGAGATTCCTCCAGTGGATCAGCCACTTCTCTGTCACTGAGCCTTGGAGGAGTGCTGGCCCTGTCTGTCTGCCCGGAACATGGGTATGGTCCCAGCACAACTGAGGGAGCTCAGCTGTCAGGAGGCTTAGCTAATAGACCCAAAAGAGGACAGTGAAAGTAAAGGCCTCTCCCTCTTTCTCTTCCTTTCTTCACCTCCCTCCCCTCTTCCCTCTCCTTTTCTTCCTTTCTTCCTTCCTATCTTGGAAAAACTGAAGATTGAACCCAGGACCTTTCCACTGAGCTACATTTCCAGCTTCCCATTTTTAGACATATTTTAATTTTGAAACAGGGTCTCCCTAAGTCACCAATTTACCTAGACTGGGCTTGATCTCACAATCCTGCCTCAGCCTCTGAGAACACTAGGATTACAGACACATGCCACTATACCTGGCTCTTATTAACATTTCTTGAATCATGTTTGAACAAGGGTTCCTGTATTTGCATTCTACAATGGGCTTTGCAAATTATATAGCCCAGTCCTGGCTGAGCCTCTCAGCCAAAACAAGTAATAAGTTTTCTCTCTGAGAAGAGGAAGATTTGAACTATGGAAAGGGGATTGCTTGAGCTCAGTGTATTCTAGCTAAGTATTAGTAACTCTGCTTTTTGAAAGCAATTCACTTAAAAAATGCAAAGGCCTTAATCCTCCTTCAGTCCAGTGTGCCTGTACCTGCCAAGTCAGGAGGCTCCCCACAAAGCGAGCTCTGAGTGACTGTGAGCTCAGGGCATCTGGAAAATCCCTCAGGCACTGGGAAGTACTCTCTTCCACGGTCTGATAAATCCAAAACTACTCCACCAAAGCCCCCCACCCTCACCCTTCTTTACCTCATTCCAAGGAAATTTGCCTCCAGCAAAAACAAACTTAGCAGATCATTTTGCAAGAAAGATGTGAGCAACTGAAAGGAGTTTGGCACCAGAATGTCATCTCCATCTCAATGGCCCCGGGCTCCAGTTTGGGCTTATCCAGGCCTAGAGTTTGTACCCAGCCAGGCACCCGCCTCACCCATCCTGTGCTAGAAAACACTGGGCCTCCTTAAGCCCCTCTTGGCTCCTGCTGGGCCTTCTGACAGCTGTTGGGGTATATACAGAAGGTTGTTGGGGGGGGGGCAGAAGTTGGGCACTGGTCAGCCCGTCTGTTCTGATGCCAACATGTGTACAACAGCCCGTGTGGGCCGGACCAGGGACACCTCAGCTGGGCGTCCGGCTCCCCGTGAGTGCCGACTGGCAGCAGAGGCTTCCTGGTTTCAAAACAAGCAGCATTTTGGTCCGTGGCCTTTTCTCCTGCCCCTGTGCCTCCTAAGCTTAATCCTTAGCTGTTGCTTTACTAGACAAACACTCTCAATTTGGCTGCTGGAGTAAAAGTCAAGCTTCAGGAAAGGATCAAAGGCAGAGTAATGAAGTGATGAATGTCCTAAAAATCAGAGAGCCTCCCTCGCCTAGTGTTTTTTTGGAGGGAGGGGGGCAGGAAGGAGGCCAGAG
This sequence comes from Hydrochoerus hydrochaeris, assembly GCA_004027455.1. Taxonomy (NCBI): domain Eukaryota; kingdom Metazoa; phylum Chordata; class Mammalia; order Rodentia; family Hydrochaeridae; genus Hydrochoerus; species Hydrochoerus hydrochaeris. The sequence continues at coordinate 144,192 of PVLA01001598.1, read as the reverse complement.
GAGTAGAGACTTCGTGATCAATAAAAGCCTAATCAGTCATCAGAGGGGCAGATGCAGGGAGGAGATCCAGTTGGCTGCCTATGAAGGAAAGCAGCCTGTTCCCAGGCCTCTGGCTCTGCAAGGGCAGTTTTCTGGCTGAGTCCCTGGGCTCCCAGCAGCGCCTCATTGGGAGTAAGGCACAGGCTCTTCTATCACAAATGAGGTCAGGGAGCCTCTACTACAGATGGCTGGCCTTGGGTTTCATGGGAAACGGCTGGACAGGACACCTGTCCTTGCCTGTTGGCGCTGTGTTTGAACAATCCATCAGAGGAATGTTTTTCAGCTTCAATCCTCTTACCTTCCCCCACACTCCTCTTTTGCATCCTCACTCTGTTCAGTCTTCTTCATAAACTTGGCAACTTTAGTCAGGGCTACTCTTGTTGCTTCTCAGCTACCCCCAGGTCAAAAGCCCTGGTGTTTGAGAGCATCTCTGAGTTTACTGACCTTCACCTGTCACAGGACTTTGTGCTTCCTGAGAAAACCCCATGGCACTTTAGTCTTCATACAGGATTCCTCCTTGTTCCTTCAGTAGACTCTCTAATTCCAAAGCGAAGATGCATACGCCAACACACCAGTACTTATGCAGTACTCCCTAGATCACTGATTACAGGGATTTGTTTAAACACACACCAAGGCCTGGGAGTTTAGCTCAGCTGCATAAGTGCCTGCTTGGCAAATGCTTAGTCATGAGTTCGATCCCCGATACCAAAACATAAATAAATGAATAAATAAACACACAAGTGATGTGCACCGTGCTTCCTGTCACACTTAAGGGGTACATCAGACACACATTCTCTTCTTGGGAAAAAAAGAAAGCAAAAGACTTTGAGAGGGACATGGGGTGGCTGCCCTCACCAGGATTCCAGGATTCTACCTGGAACTACAAATGGACAGATTTTATCTTGAATCCCCTTGAACTTGTTTCTCATCACTTTCTAATTTTCATTCTTCCTTTATTAATAAGAGCTATGAATTAAATTGCAATATTTGGTGTTATTCACACATCCTCAAAATGAAATTGCCAAATCTTAACGATAGGCTTAGTTCTCATTTTTCAGGGACCTTCCACATTCAAGGTGTGTAGGGTCTCTGCTCAATGACCCCGGTGTAATCCATACATCTAACAATCATTTTCAAGGGATTTTCTCTTTCAGTCTTCTCCCAGAGCCCACCTGTCAGCTAAATGGATCAAAGCTCTACTCTGTTGAAGTGAGAGGTCGAGTAAGATGGCACCTTTGTCTGGATGCCGTGGCAAGCATTAACATTCCATCTCCATAAGCTGGGCTGATGCTTAGGAGGATATTAGTGTTTTGGCCAGGCAGGCATTTCTCACATATGATCCTACCCAGTTGTCCTTCTGTGTTCTTGGGGATCACAGAACAAGCCTGCACTCATTTGCTGAGGTTTGGATAGAATCCACCAGATTGCGGGCACCACATGGAGCTCATTTGGCAGAGCTTCCCAGATGGTTCAGCAGCCTCAGGCCCATCAGCAAGTTTCTGTCCTGAATGATAATTCTGTTCCCTGACTCTCATGCCCTCCAAGCCTTAACTTGTCCCTATGGCAGATTGCTGCATCTATGAATGATGTTACAAAGCTCAGGAAGATTCTACCCTAAATAAGCACTACTCTGGGGCAGCTGGACCTGTGGTCCTTCTCTACGCCGCAGTTTCTTTCAGAGATGGCCCATGGATAGAGGAGATAAAGCTACCGAGAGCTTTCTCAGCCTGAGTCCTCAGCTCACGACTCCACAGATGGACTTGAGTGTGGAGCATGAGAAGACGAAGGTCTTTGGCAGTTCTGCTAAGCTCTGTACTGGTTCATTGCTGAGCAAAGACTCACATACGTTCTCAACCTCAAGTCAGCAGGCCTCCACAGCTAATTCTTTCAATAGAATGCTCCACAAGTGGAAACCCATCCTCAGTGGGAGGCAAGAGTGGAGAGGCAGAGTGCAAATGGAGCTGACCAAGCTCATGAAATAAGAAAGGGGTTACCAAGGCCTAGGGACACTTCTCAGAAGCAATGCATTTGGTGAAATGGCTAAGCCTCTTCACCTTTGGTTAAAAAGGTACACAGATCACTAAAGCCAAACCCAACTGCAGCTCACAATGCTGAGACAGTGTATTTTGCAGTTGGCTTTTGGTGCATTGCCATCTCTTCAGACATCATGGATGCCTTCCTTCAGCCAGGTGCTCAGAACTGTCTGTGGCACCGGGCACTGCAGAAAACATAAAGGAAAAAAATCTCCCAACTGCAAGAAGCTCTTTGTCTAACTGACAAGGCAGGTAAGGACAACACACTGTAGGCTGCCATCATTCACAAGAGCAGTGTCTTCCAACACAGTCCTCGCCTCTTCTGCCAGCCCTTCCAACCTACGCCAGGCCACTCAGATCTGCAAAGAACTTAGGGAGGGAGTTGGCGGAATGAGTACTGCTCCTTACTTTGCAGCCTGGTACAGTAGATAAATATGTTTTCTGTCTTTGGGATTCTTTTTTCTAGCAGTCCAACTGCACAAATAATTTTGGCTCCACACAAAGCCCTCTTCTGACAGCCATGGAAACATGACATGAAATTCCTCAAACACACTTTCTGATGAAAGCGAGGAATGCTTTCTTTTATTTAAGTAAAAACAGCTACCATGGGGAGGAAAATAAAAATCTATGCAGATGCCAAATTAGTTGTCAAATCTTGCTTTTTTCTTTTAGTTGGGTTGGGGCATGTGCCCAGATGTGAATAGTGGAAGAAAGCTAAAGATGGAGAAGAGATGAAAGGGACTGGAGGAAGTGGGTGCTGAGGACAGAAAGTCAAAGTACAGATAGGAAGAAGAGAAGCTGCAGTGGGCAGCAAAGGAGAGAGGGCATGAAGGGTGGGGTGTGAGAGGTAGGAGAGGGGTTTTAAGACCTATTTTGCAATGTCATTAAATGATTTGCAATGAACTGGCCTAAGGCTTCAGGAATGTCTTGGCTTGAACCAATTAAAAATATTTTTAAAAGACACAGAGAATGAGAAATGTGATTAATCCTCAAAGACAAGTCAGGGATGGGAGTTGTGTCTCCACTGAGTCTGGTAACCAGATGAACGGAGATGTCTGTGAGACCATCTCATTTATCTGACTTCAGTGCTGCTAGGAGACTGAGCTAGTTTGCAGAGTTGGAGAGTTTCTTTTGGACCAGATGAAGGAATAAAATGGTTTGAAAAAAAATACACTGAAGAAAGAGAGAAGGAAAATTTGCTTGCCAGCAGCCCACATCACACATATTTCTCTGATCATCCAAATATAAACTATAAACTTAGCAATGGGAAAATTAATGTGAATCATGGTGGTCCGGACTCATCAGAGCCAAAGCTGGATCCTGGCATGGTCTTCGGCAGGGCTGGCAGCCTGCACAGGAAGAGAAAGAGAAGGCAGAAAATGGAGGCCAAGCAGCTCAGAGGGGAACTGGAGACCTGCAACGTGACTCTTGCAAAAGGAATCCATATGGGAGATGCAACGCCACAGGCCTACGTGGTTCCCAGATTTTTCCCCCCACACACCTGGGGCCTTTGGACTTTCAGCAGCAGCGGGGACTACTGAGCCCTTCTCACTACAAGCTCTGACAATGTCTTGTAAAATGTCTGGTAGGACACAGAGCCACAGCCACACACATCTCCCTGCGAGGTTTCAACAGTTTATCTGAGTACCTCAGTTTATTTTAAGTATCTTTTACACTTCTGAAACTCACCAATTTTCTAAACCCTTCTTGAATTTATTTTTATTTTCAACTTGTCTGTTTCCACTATCTTTTCTTAATTACTTCCTGGAAAATGTTAAATAGATCAGAACTTGGTGAAGAAATCTTGGAATCTTTGTTGAATATCTCATGCCTTTCTGATCTTCAAGACTGCAAGCATATTTTATCTGAAAGCTTTCTTCTTTCTAGACATTCACTGCAGACCTATAGTGTTCCAGGCCCTGCAAAGCCCTCTTAACACAGAGATAAATGATAATAGCTCCATTAATTTAGAGACAAACTTTGTCAATTTACTGCTGTATAGTTCTCAGGAATATTCCCAGATTCCAAAAATATGTGGAAGTCTGAAAACAAGATCAAAGTAGAAATTGCTAAACATCCATACACACACAAAAAAGGGGGAGCCAAGAAACTCATCTACTGTCTTAGATTTCTCTTTTCATTTTAAAGGAACCATATCACGTCATGTTTCATATAGGGGTTCAGTGATTTTAAGCCAAAGAGTCAATTCTCTTTGAGGAGCCTCAGTCTGTTCTGACACATCGAATCAACAAACTCTGCAGCCTTCCCTTATTTTCTTAGCTTAGGAAACAGAACTAGAATTTCATTTAAGCACATGGATATAATGTAAATACGGACTGGGGTAGTTATGAATTAAGGGTCTTCAAGGGTCCTCAGTACAGAATGCATGATAGGCTGGAGACAGTTTGGCAAACAGTCACCACAGCTAAATACAGAATTAGACCTCTGGCTGTTTGGAGCTGACTTTTGCAGCTAAAATGCCCTGCACAAAATGTATACCACAGGTCTGTCTGATATGACAGAATTAGAGTTGTTGTTATCATTTGAAGATTTTACCAGAATATCAGGAGAATGCTTGCACGATATGAATTTATCCAGTGTAGAAAACAGAAAAGGGTAATAGGACTTTGACCTCAAGTGATAAGGTATTTCTTATTTGTTTACTATTAAGATATTCAAGTTGCTTATCATCTTTAGGAACTGAGTTGTCTTTCAACAATTTTCTTTCCCAACTGGCCAAGTAGAATGCACGTAGTATAAAAACAACTAAATTTTAAGCCAAATGAGTTCCCCTTTCCCAACTCTCCACTCTTGCATGGAGTTGTCTCTGTTCCTCCCAGCAAAGGCAGACTCAGTCGCCCCAGCTTTCAGCTGCAGACTCTCCTGTCCTCCTGGGGGAACTCAGGAAGCCACCTGTGTTTTCCATCCTCCTCCAACCCTCCTTCCCACTGTCATCCTTGATCCCAAAGCAAAGGGCTTGCATAGGATCCTCTGGGACACCGAAGCCAATGCATGAATGTTTTTCCAATTTGGAGCAAATGGCTCCTTCTTGTTTTGTTAAGCAGCCACTGGTTCACCAAGTCAGAGTAGGAAGAAGAGAGGGTCTCCTTGCTTAATCAGAACATGTCCATTTCCAAAGGGAAAACAGATGAGAAACAGCAACAAAGAGGGAAAGTGGAGAATGAGATGGAGAGTAGCAAGAGAGAATTACCTGGTAACTAGATTAGATTCTGGAGTTCACCATGGAAATATCTCACTATGGAAATGAAACTCACTATGCAAGTATCTGTGCTGTCCCAGAAACTCTGCTGGGTCTGGATCTGAGTCTACAGTATGACAGATAGCTGAATTTAGTTGCTAGAGGTCTGAGAAATGTATGTGAGGATTCAAGGAGGTAAAGATAATGGCAGCAGACACAATCTTCATGACTACTCCTGAGCCTTCCTCAACCCCTCCACACTGAAATGAGTCATTGCCAGGCTCTTAGCTTCCATTAAAGCTGGTCTTATGACTGTCAGGCAACTCATGGGACTGGTTTACTGAAGTTCACCTTCTCCATTAGCCTGAAAGGTCCCCAGTGGCTAGGACCAAGTCTTACCGTGCTCTACTATAACCTCAAAATACTTCCCAATGCTTAGGACATTAACTTCCAAAACAGTAATATGAAAATGTCAGCACTGGTGAAGGGATAGTTTGTAATTTTTCAAGTGGGACTCCATGAACTTTGTCTTATTTAATAGAAATCTTTAAGGACAAAACACATTGTGAAATGATAAATTACTGAGAGAGCAACTGAAGAGGCTGGATTATAAATTATGGTAAGAAAATATATTCTGGGAAAAGCACTATAGTGATTGTTGAAAAACAAAAGACAAATTTTTCAATTGATTGATTTTCTTTGGGTTTCTTTATTTCTTCTGTTGTCCTTTCTACCTTTCTATTCACAAAGGAAGTTGGCCAATAGAATATATACTAAGATAAGCTAAATTTTAAAGTCAAAATCAAGACACACATGAATTATAATAACATTATAATGTCACAAAAGTTGACAAAATTTTCTGAGATGCCAATTGTCTGAAGTATCCAAAGCAATTTTTTACATATGCCAAGAGGGTTTTATATAGCTGTTCCTGCAATCTCTGGGAAGGGCCACAATAGACAGTCATAAGTCTGTATCTTCCAAGGGTGCAGTTCCATCCAGGCAGCTGAGTGGACATGATGGTTCCATGAAGATTGTCACACTCCACAGCCATCACACTGACAGAGTACGAACACCTTGGCCTAAAGGGGTGATTAATGATTCTGGGAGCTGGGTTGAAGAGGAATCTAACTTTTTAACATTACTTCCAAAGAGACAGGTTCCTATACTGTCACAGGTAGATGGTGTGGTTGAAGAGCACAGTGGAGAATTATGGTGGTTAATCTTAAATGTCAACATCATTTACAATGGTGACCAGTTGTTTGTTCAAAAATAAAGTGTGGATGTTGTCAAGAAATTTTTTAGATGTGCTTAACATTTATGAAGAGAACTTTTGAGTAAAAGGGTTTGCTCTCCTTAAGGGAAGTGGGCCTTGTCTAGTCAGTTGAAGGTTTTTTAAATTAAGACACTGGTTTCTCAGAGAAAGGTAACAGAGAAAATCATCTGAGAGGGCTGGGGATTTAGCTCACTGGCATAAGTGCCTGCCTTGCAAGCACAGAATTGTGGGTTTGATACCCTATACCAAAGAAAAAAAAAAAAAAAAAAAAAAGAAAATCATCTGAGTTTCCCATCTCTGGACCCAAGACTGCAATATCAACTTCTACTTGAATCTACAGCTTACTTGAGCCAATTCTTTAAAATAAGTCCCCTCTCTCTGCATATTATATAATCACACATATATTAGGTATGATTATACCACACCCATTGGTATATGCTGTTGGCTATGCTTCTCTGGAGGGCCTTGACTTATATTAGGGTAAAGTAAGCTAGAAACATTTTAAGAAATAAATATCTATGATGATCAGAACCCAAGCGATGTTAATGAAACACCTGATGGGAATGAGATGAAAGGAGCTGAGCAAGAAAGGACCTGGATGGACTACAGAATTCTCCATTCTACAGGGCAGGGTCCCCCAGTCTGTCCACGCAAACCACAAGAGCATAAATGAGCAGCTCTCAGGCTATACCAACAATGTCCAGTGACACCGTGGCTGCTCCCTCAGGCAGCTGAAAGTGGGAATCTGGGTTGAAGGACTATATATCAGAAGGAACCAGAAGGTTCACAAGAAGTGAGTTAGCTGTCTTTGTCTAGCCAGCCAGTCCTCTCAGCTCTGATTATGACCAGAAGAAGCTCTGCGAAACTCTGGACTCACAGCTACCTAGAAGTTGGTGGCAGAATGGAGATGGTACCCCAAGGCCTTCTTCAAGGAGGCACTCCTCAAACACTTGCAGACCAAATGAGCCAAGAAAATAAGCCTTGGAATTTTTAACATGCTTCAGAGCACTACTATCACATATCCTCTCACTTGATCTTCATGAGCCTAGTGGTGTAGGTTACCATACTCATAATTGTTGTTATCAGGGGTCATGGGAAGATGGTGGATTGACAAGTAGCAAACTAAAGAGCCTCTCCGAGAGAAGCAGCTCAGACAACTAGAATTTAACACCATGGAGAAAACCAGATGAAAGGAGAGGGAGTCTCACAACCCAGGAAGAAACTAAGGGGGAAAAAAAAAAGAAAAAATGTGGATGGAAGGCTGGAGCCAGATGCACTCTCACCGGAGCTGGTCCCATGGTGTGCTGGGTGCAGCTGGAGTCTGACGACCCCAGGGACTTTGGTGTGAGGACGTGTTGTGGTGGAGAATGGAGCCGGCATGAAGATCTGCACTGGCCTGCAGTGAGTACTCAGAATTTGGTCCTCCCACAGGAGGGGGTGACCAGCTGGGTGACATACTGGAATTGGGCAGGATGGGCCTGAAACCTTAACTGTAGCAGCTTCAGTTGGCTGCTCCTGGTGCAGAGTAGATTGGTGGGAACTGCTTGGACTGGGTCCCACCCCTGCGCAGGACCCAATAGTCAGGGACAAAATTGCCCCTGAAGCTGTCCTGAAGTAGTTCTGTATGTGCAGCACACACTAACATGGTGAAGACCCCCAGGAGTTGACTGGCTCGGAGGGGAGAGGCCCCCGCTTGTACCTCAGTGATGAACAGCAAACTGGAGAGGGCAGCAATCCCTAGCCAGCACACTTCAGAATAATCATAACCAATATAGAAAGGGTCTGGGAACTCTACTATACACTTATCTAGAAGAAACCAGAAACATGACAAGAGAAAGAAACAAAAAAATATCTCCAGCCACCAACCCAAACAATATGGGTCCAGGAGAGGTAAACACAGAAGAGGTTAAGGGCAGCAAATCTGCAGTATTGGAAGCAGCATCAGCTGCCATAAAAAAAATCTTCGTGATATTATAGAAGAACTCAAAATGGAAATATTAATACAAGTAAAGCAAAATATAAGAAGATTAATAAAAGAAATGCTAAGCACCTCTCAAGAAAACAGAGAAGGAAGAATGGAGGAGCACAGAAAAAGGAGGGAAACTTTCAATGAAGAATATAAAAAATCTAGAACACATGAAATAGATTCAAAGACTACCAGGAAATTAAAAACTCCATTGAAAGCTGGCAAAACTGCTTGAAAGAAACTAAAGACAGACTATCAAAACTTGAAGACAGGTTTGCAACTTGCAATTGCAAAAGGAAAGATCTCTTAAAAATAACAAGGAACCAGGAAATAACAATACAAAGGCTAGAAGATGACAAGAGGATCTAGAACTTAAAAATAAAAAATGTGAGTGAAGAATCAGGGGTAAATACAAATGAAATGCAAAGGGTATTCACAGAAATAATTAAGGAAAACTTCCCAAGCATAGGAAAAGGAAATGATATTCAGACATATGAGGCATATAGAACTCTCAGCCAGCTATAACCAAAATTGATCTACATCCAGACATATAATAATCAAGATCCCAGAAATTCAACATAAGAACAGATTAAAAGCTGTCAGAGAAAAGAAACAGATCACCTATAAAGGAAAACCCATCCGAATCAAGACAGACTTCTCTACACAAACCATCAAATCAAGAAGAGCTTGAAGCAAAGTATTCCAAGTCTGAAAGAAAATAATCTCCAACCCAGATTGATGTACCCTGCAAAACTATCTCTCAAAATTAATGGAGAAACAAGATGCTTCTATGACAAAGAGGAACTGGGGGAGTTCGTGACCACCAAGCCAACCCTAAAAAAATACTGACATTCTAGGGAGAGAGAAAAAAAGACCATGGTTTCAAGAACAGCGACACGAGGTTCACTGAATGGGGCAGACAGTGGAATGAAGGGGAAAAGTAGACAACCAATGGCAGAAAAACAGCATGGCAGAGATAAGCCAGAGAAGGTTGGTTATAATCTCTAACATAGATAGCCTTGATACACTAACAAAAAGAAACACAGGCAGAGTAGATCAGGAGATAGAGTTCATTGAGATGCTCTGTATAGGAAATGTAATCAACTTGAAAGAGGGTTTATAGACTGAAAGTCAAAGATGAGAAAATAATATTCTATGTGACAGGGAACCAGAAAGAAATAGGGGTAGCTCGTCCAACAGCTGCAGATAGGTTGGAAAGACATGACAATTTTGTGCAGTGGAGAACTACTCAACTATAAGGAAGGAAAACCTTGAGGCTTTTGTAGGTGAAGGAATACAACTTAAGATCAAGCTCAGGAGTAAAAAAGTTCAGAACTACTTAGGTAAATAGTGGGTTGCCTCCCTAATCTAAAAACTAAAGGAATTAGTGAGACCCAAAATGTACAATGCACCCTGGGAAAGTGAAAGGGGAGGAACTGTCTAAAAGGCAGAGGACATTGTTAATAGTATATCATGATTTAAAACTCACAATGTTCTTATCGATCTGTTTAGTTTGGTTATATTCTGTTCCAGTCTGTCTACTTGTACGAGATTTGAGGTCACAGACAGCTATTCCAAAAATAGCAGAATATACTATGGTAACCATCCTTAATTTCCTATTAACTTAATCTGAAGCCCTGTATTACTTACACTGTCTTATTATGACTGGTCTTATTTGAATCTGGTTTGTTAGATCGCGGTCTTGTCTCAACTGGTTTTATTCGAATCTGTTACGTTTGATAGTATCAAGTCTGAGAGTAGAGGCAACTACTCTGAAGACGAAAAGATTCACTAGGATACCCATTCTGGTTTGACAATTACCTGCTTTTGAAGTCCTATAATGCCTCCAATGTTTTGTTTTATTGATATTGTTCTGTACTACTATGTTCAATTTTATTATACCTGATGATATAAACAATTCTATTGAAGATAACAAGAGATATCATAGTAACAATTGTAGATCACCTTGCATTGTGGTTTTAACCTTGTGCTATGTCCATTCTTTTGTTTTGAATGATCCCATTTTGTTTTCTTTCTCATTTGGTTTTGTTCTTTTTAAAATAAAATTTAAAAAAATAATTGTGGTTATCTGAGAGATTAAGTGATTTACTTAGAGTCGTGCAACTCGTACATGGAAAAGCAAGGACGTAAATCTAGGATATGAAATTTCAGTTTCTTGTTTTTCCATTATACACATTTGGCTCTTCATTTTTTGATGGTTACATTGAATTATGGTAACAAAGGGTTCCTTGCCCCATTCTGACCTTTCCTCAAGGTCACAGAGTCAAGGAAATATCTGCTTAGAGGGTGTCCTTTCTTTTCTGTCAGCCTCTGCCTGTTGATCTCTGAAGCCAAACGAAGAGTGATTGGGGCTGTACATGCTGGGCCTTATGGAGGGCTATGGATCTTGTCATTGTTATATCAGCATCAACTTAAGGCTTCACATTAGCTTGAGGATTAAAATTCCCAGATTTGGAAATTATGCAACTTCTGTTAGCAATTACTTTATTTTCAAGTATAACTGGGCCTACAGATGAGGGAAGAACTGAGAGAACTAATAAAATCCTAGAAGAAAGTAAAAGGAAAGGATTACAATGGAGTTTATTTGAATGGTAGGTATTAGAGACAGGAATAGAGAACAGCTTCACATGCATACCAGTTCTGATGAGCCCTGGTGAGGACTTGTTCTCCTGTACTAAGAATCCTGAAGGCAGAATTGGGATCCCCCTGGTAGTGCCTGCTGTCAGATTGGGAGCACAGTAGAAATGTTTGAGCCACACAAAGCAGGCGGCTGCCTGGTGTAAAGGTTGTGAAAAGAGAGAAAACAAAGAGGCAAGAAAGAGATCAAAACATAAGTATTTCAGATATAAACAATTCTATTGAAGATAACAAGAGACATCATAGTAACCATTGTAGATCACCTTGTATTCAGAAAGAAAGAATCACACGAGGTGATCTGAAATGAGGCCTTAGCAGCAAGAAAAATTTATCAAAAGTAAAGTTTATGTTAATAAGAAAGAAAAAATTCTCCAGAGGAGAGCAAGAGGGGGACACCTACCACGTCAAGGTGTACACAGCCATACCAGAGGCAGGGAAGGTGCACTGGTGAGACGCAAGCAGCTCTCCATTTCTGGCTCCATTTTACCAAAAACCAGAAGCTGATATCACCAGGGCAGGGTGACATCTAAGTGAAGTTTCAGCCACTACCATCAGAGTAACAAAGGCCTGGGCTAGGAAATTTGCCCCATCCCTGCTCCACTGTCCAAAGTTTAGAGTGGTCTCTACCAGGTAGGCCAGACAGCAGCATATTACCAAGAATGCCAAAACCGGATTGCTTTGTGCATGAAAGAACACCTGAAGGCAAGCAGAAGAGGCCACAGGAAGGAGAGGCCTTAACTGCTGAGGGTGTGTGGGTGAGCACATATGCGTACCAGCATGCCTCTGCCCAGCCTTTCCTCCAAACAAACGTAGATCACACCTTTGTAATCCCATCTATGGATTACACCAGCCAACCAGAAAAACACAGCTTCTATTCTGCTCGGGAATGTGCTTTTAGAAACTTAATCTAATTGCTGAGTCTGGGCCAAATACCTTAGTGGTATTAACCCAAAGACAGCACCCCTTTCTCTGTCCCCACCCGCCTTCCCACTACCCTGTCGCTGCCTCCTCCAAGCTTGGTATTCTGTAATTCCACTCCACCAACTGCCTCTTCTGCATGATGCAGTCTCCTCTCCAGTCTGCTCACTCCATTTCCAGCACTTCTCCTTCCTTCTGGTCAGACCCAAACATTTTTGCTTCTGCCTGGCTTTCAAAAGACCAGCTCCTCTGTCGCACATGCCCTTTCTCCTCTCACTGTGCCTTCCTGGGCTGCAACCAGGCCCTTCCCTTTGTCCTCTGCCAACCACACATGCCTGCAAACACCAGAGAAAGCAGTAATCAGGAAGTGTTTTTAAAAAAATGAAGGCTAGGGGCTTGGGGTTTAGCTCAGCAGCATAAGTGCCTGCCTGGCAAGCGCAAGGTTGTGAGATTGATCCCTGGTACAAACAAAACAAAACAAAACAGTCACTTAAAAATAAAGGTTATAAATTATCTTTCCTCACACACATACACCTTGAAGCAAAAGGAAGCTCCAAAACAAATCTTTCCCTCTCCAACTCTGTTTTCCTCAAAAAGGTTCAGCCTGGTTCCTAAGTAGGTCAAATGAATGGTTATAGAAGATAACCAGCAATAGGAAATAGGATTGGTACGTTATAGGAGGGCCGCTCGAGGGATGTTCTAGGGCCATTAGTAATTATGATCACGTTCTCCTGGGAGTGGGAGAACAGGTTGACTCAGAAGGGGCATCCTGGGATGTGCCTGTTGGACACATAGGAAACGTGATGGTTTCTTCACTTAGGATTATACACATCTTGTACTTTATTGCCTTCATTTTCAGTTTCTTTCTCCTTTTTTGGTGGGGGGTGGTACTGGGAATTGAACTCAGGGCCTTGTACAGTTTACCACTGAGCTACTTCTCCAGCCCTACTGTCTTCAATTTATACTCAATTAAAAAGGAATAAATTATTAAAAAGCAAATACTTATCACACAATGTCAACGGGGAAAAACAAGAAGAGTAACTATATGCAGTAGCACCATTAAACAGTGTAAAAACAAGGGTGTGACTAACGATTGGGATGATAATGCTGGTTGGGTGAAGGTGACAGGCTCAAGGGAGACATTTTGAAATATATTCTAAAATTTCTGTGATGCAATTATAATGTAAAACTATAAAAGCAGAGTAGGAAGTACATGATAGTAGAAAGTGAACCTCTGACCTCAGCCCTTCCTCCTGTGATGAGATGACCCTCCCTGCCACCACCTGAGCCTCCAGCCCCTCAAAACAAACACACCAACCCAGATGAAGGGCCAAGTCTAAGCTGGCTGCCTGACCGGCACTCAGTCTGCTACCTGCCTGAGGCCCTACATTCAGACTCAACTGTGCTCCTCTGTCAAAAAGTAATGTGGTTCCCAGATACTGGGATGCAGATGCAGATGCAGGTTAGGGTCAGCTCAGTCTCCCCTCCTCCCTTAGAAAAGTGTAGGGCTGCCTATTTCCCAAGAGAACAAGAGTACCCCTGGTAGCCTCTGCTCCACTCTCCCAGGAAGTGAAGTCTCTTCAAGGTTCTGGGGACCAGAGAGCAAGAAGGGTAAGGAGTGATCTCTAGCTGTTTTATTTCCCCATCCTGCATTATTTTTCTCCCAGAACCACACCCCACTTACCTCAGGTGCATTTCAGAAGTGTGTGCCCTGAGACATGACCCAGAACACAGGGTGGCACAAGACAACCAACTTCTTAGAAGCATGCAATCCACAAGGGGGATGGGGATGTGACACAGAAGTTCAAAATGGGACTCTCAGGGACAAAGGGATCCTGCTAAGTCAGGAAAGAACAAACCCTGATAATCTTCTCAAAGTTTAAATCCAAACACCATTAAAATTTCAACAAGGTTCCCTATTTTCAACTCTTTAGGCTCTGGGAAAGGGGCAAGTTGAGGCAATTCTTTTTATATCTTGGCTCTAGGCGCATCTTATACAAGTATCAGGGCGACTCTGCAGCCTTCAGTGCATTTGACCCATTAAGTCTCATGTTTTTGTATGTACAATAGGTAAAAAAAGTCAAACGATACAATATCCTGTGCTTGGGACATTGTACATCCAAGTGGAGGTCAGAAATGATGGCAGTGGATCAGGCTGCCCACTTTCCCTGGCTTCACAGTAGGGCAGCCAGAATACCTGTCCTGGATAAGATTCCTTGGCACTATGTCAAGTCACTTGGTCCCTGATTTACTCTATGAGTCTTCAAATCTACTTAAGTAATTTTGTGAAAACTATGTCTCACTTTCATAAGCATTAAAGAAGTACAAGCACAATCTAGAAGTGCACAGAGATGGAATCAGCCAGAATGAGCTGGTTGAGAGGGATCTTTGAAGCCATTTGGCCGTTGGTCTGCATATATTAACCTGAGGACCTATGTTTTTTATAAGGTAAAAATCAGAAAAAATAGAGATCAGCCATAACACTGATCTTGTATCACAAGAAGTCTATAGACAATTGTTTTTTTTTTAAAAAAACTACCATGTACTGAGTGTAACAAAAAAGGTAAAGCAAAAAAAAGTGTGAAGTCTTGTATCAAACTGTAACTTAATCTCTTCCTTTCTGTCTTTATACCTTTGTCATGCAGTTACCTTTCTATTATTTTCCATGATTTATATTCCAGGCAATGGAAAATGCTTGCCCCTCACAAAGAGCCAGAATCCAAGTCAGGAATGGGTAGATATGGGTACCAGACCCTGGTAAATACTCTGTGACTTCCGAGAATGGGGGAGGGAAATAGAAGGGGGTGGGATAGCAACTGGCACACTCCAGCCAAAACACAGGGTGCCACAAAGACGAGGCAGGATGTGGTCCAGCTCCGGGGCCCCCAGGACAGTTTGCCCTCTGCAGAGGTTCACTGTAGACATCATCCCTGTGCAGAGCGACACTTCCCAAGGACAGGATGGTGCCCCACCATCTGGGATCCCTAGGCCCGTCTTCTGATTTGAAATTTCAGCTATCAAGGCCCCTTTTATGGTATAATAATGACAGAGCGTGGAAAGAGAGAGTGGGTGAGAGGAGGCGGGGGTCACACGGAGCAGAGGGGCAAACTCACTGGCTAGTGTCACTGTGGCTGGTACACTGGCTACAGCCCCTGCAGGCATCCGGGCCACACACTGGTACCGTCCCACGGTGCGGTTGTTGAGGGCGGTGATGACAAGGGTCCCTCGGGTGAGGAGGACTCCCAGAGCCTCATCTGAGCCATTCAGCTCCTTCCTGTTCAGGCGCCAGGTTATGTTCACCCACGGAGGCTCTACCACACAGCCCAGGATCACAGTTCCTCCGAGCTTTTGGACCGTGGATGCAGGCTGCACGGTGACCTGAGGAACCTCATCTGGGGAAAGAGAAGGGGCACAGCAATGAATCTCTACTCCCTGCAAACCAACAGCATCGCCTTTCTAAAGGCACAGCACCCAAGCAGCTTCCCAGAATTGAGAACCCAGAGGATGTGATCTTTCTCAGAGCAGCCCGAATGACCTCACCCATTCCCTAACCTGCCTGTGTTTCCAGAGTGTAGGTTTAGGGCTGTGATAAGTTGCAAAGGTGAGCACTCAAGCTCTGGAGTTGGACAGGCTCGGGACCAGCTTCCAGTGGACTCTGAGTCATCTGACTCTATCCTTTTTGAGCCTGTTTCTTCACTGCAAAATGAGGCTAATGGTGCTTTGTAAGTATGAGGGTTACAAGGTATAGAAGTGCCATGATCTCATCTGATAAATACACACTAAAAGGCAGTTATTTTATTCCTCCCCCTCCTCCACTGGTATATTTTTGAAACGAAATACTGAAATATAACCAATACAATGTTGTCACTATCACTTCCCATTTTGTATTCTTCGCATGCCCCTGCAGGCTGGTGGGAGTGAAGTGCTCTAGTTTATCCCAAGCTGCTTGTTGCTTCCGCCTGATGTGAGGGCAGAGATCTGGGAGGGGCTGCCAAGGAGAGAGGGAGCACTCACCCAAGTGGGTCAGGCAGCCTGCTGTGACCAGGAGGAGCCAAAGGAAAGTGACTTCAAGCCTCTTTGCTCTCAGCATTCTCGTCATCCCACGAAGCACGATGTCACAGAGGGTCCTAAGCCCACTCCCATAAGCCACCAGAGTCACTCACAATGGCACCACAGTCTCCTGCAACACAGTTAAGAGACAGAAAAAAGAGGATGGCCATGGTGAGGATGCCTGGACGCCCCATGACAGCCAAAGGCCCCAGCTCCCTGCCTCGCCCCACCTGCTGGCAACACAAGGAGTGGAGACCTGGCTGCTGGAAGACCAAAAGACGCCTTCATGACATTTCTCAGCTAGAAGAAGCTCCTCCATCAGATGCCTCCTGAGCGAGAAGGTGATTGTGTTATGATAAGGATGCTACAGCTCTGCTAGAGGACCACTAGCGGCAAGGTCAGGGATAGGGCTGTCCAGGACATGAAGAGGGCAAGGGGTATAGCCATGCACAGAGCATGGGCAGTGAGAATCTAGCACCAATGCTGCAACAGACAAAATTACTCTTCCACTGCTTTGCCAGAGGCCTGATATCCACAGCCACCATGTGGCAAGTTGCGTGCTAGGGTACACCACTGGAATATAGCACCGTCTCAGGTGAGATTGTGGGTGCATATTAAGTACCACTTTATAAAGATATTCCTCACTAATGAGTCATAAAGTCTTAATGCTTCATGAAAGATCTGCTTTGATCTTCCTTCTACTCCTCTAATACTGAAAACTTTCTTCTATTCCTGGAATCAACCTGCCCTCCTTGGCTCTGCAGCTTGCCTGTAGCCTGTAGCCCCAAGCACAAACACAGACAGAAGTCACACATCATGATCCAATGCTCCTCACCTTCTCAGCGTACAGAGCCTTATTTTAGTCTAACTGCATGGGTTCCACTTCTCTCTATCCCTACTGCTGGAATTCTGGAGGTGGCCATTTCTACAAAATCTGTGTTCTTGCCAAGTGCCTAGGTTGCACCTCTACTCAGGACAATGTTCTCTTGGGGATCAAACTACACTGTACCTCCAGGGGCTTGATGAAACACTGCAGCTCTCTGCCATGTCTAGAGCACTGGGCTCTCCCTTTAAATGGTATCATTCCCTTAAGGGATGGTTCTTGACATATTCATCAAATCCACATAAACCGGCATACATTCTAACACACACACTCTTCTACCAAGGTTTTGCTTCCATGCTTTTTACTGATCTATTCACAGAACATCAGTAGATAAGGAAAGTGGATCCTTCCTTATGACACAGGAGGCATCTGAATGAATTCTGATAATATTTAAAGCAACATTCCAAAGCTGGAACATATAAGCATGCGACAATATTAATAGTGCATTTCTAGGAGAGTGACATACAGACAAAATGTTAATTCTTTAAGACCGATTTACCTAAGCATAGATTCTTTTTGAAGATTTACAGTTACCGTTGAGAAACAGAGAAGCAGTTAAGCTTTCCACTGAGCTGGCTGGTCTGTGGAGTCCTAGGTGCCTGCAGTGTTGTGAGGGTCCGGAGCCTTTCAGTGTCAAGTTGTTCTGATACAGGAGACCGAAGAATGGGGCTTGCAGCTCCTGCACTGTGACTGGAGGTGCCTGGGATTTGCCTAGACTGTTCCCCAAGGCCTCTGGCTTTGGCCTGGATGCCAAGGGAGTGATGGGGGCCACATGTGTTCTGTCCCACAAGCATTCTCAAGAGGCTGATTGCTCTTTTTCAGACAATCCAGTAAATGAAAGGGTCACTTTTCTAGTCACTAGCAAAGTGAAATTCACAAAAGCTGCAGAGAATGTGAGTGGCTGGGAAGGGTGGTGGCGGCAGCAGGGGTGACTGTGCCTGCTGCTGCTCCAGGGACTCACTAAGCTCTTACATCAAGTGCCTCCACTTGTCTTCACATCAGTTTTGCAACACAGGGACCATTACCCCCATTTTCAGATGAAGAAATTGACTTCCAGGCATTTAGTAACTTACCCAGGGCCACTTAGTTGCAGGCCTAGATGGAAACCCATGTTAGGCTGCTTCCAAAGCCCTGGGCTTTCAATGAACAGACACATCTCATTTTAAATGTTGGATTCTGCACATAGTAGGTGTTTAACAGAATTGGAATGAGAGTGAGGTAGAATAGTGGTTTCTATAGGCAAGGTTGATACCAAAAAGCAAACTTTGTGTGTCCTCTCAATTTTCCAGATCCTTGTTTTAATTCTCTACTTTTCCCCAATGAGATAATGTATTAATGTGGACGCCATGAACTCCCAGTCATGGGGATTTAAGAGACTAATTTGCTCATGACATACCCTCGTTTCCCCAGCTCCATAAGGAGACTGATATCAACTGTTTCCTCCCTGTACCAAGGGGTGGGGGGCAGAGGAAAGCAGGGAATAGAAGAAGGCAGAGAGGGAGACAGAAAGTGCATAAGAAATGAATCAAGGGCAAGAAAAGAACATGCAAACAAAGAGGTACTGAGGGTCATTTCTTAAATGAGCACAGGCTGGCTACAGAGGTGTTGGGGTTGTAAAATGGACAAAGGTTTTACTGAGGAAATTCAGCCCAGACCCCCTCCTGCTTAATGAGAGCAGGCCAAACAATTCCTGTTAGTTCTACACCCTCAGTAATTTACAAGGTTCAAAATGGAAACAGACCCCACTAAGCTGCCAGTCACCATCCTACTTTTAAAAGCAACAGGGAGACAAGAATGTATGGTAGTAGTGGGGTGAGAAGAAGCAGGTAGCCAAAGAAGGAGAAAGAACTCATTCATTCCCACAGCAGCACTGCATGCAGTACCATTTTAACGGCTCCAAAGCAGGACCCTGTATCTCACTCATATAAAAACAGAACCGCAAAAAAGGGGCGGGGGTGTGTGGGGTCACTAAAGGTACAATATATCTTGTTTATCAGCTAGAGAAACTGAGTTATTTCTTGGAAGAAGTTACCTAGTGAATTTAGTCTACAAAGATGACAATTCTAAAAATGTAGGTATATGAGAATTTTTACTCTTATTTTTTAAAGGAAAAAAGGCTCAAGTTGGAGAATGTAATTGCAGTATAACTTTGTCTCACTATAAGATAAGCAAGGCACAATTTCAAAGTTCAGTAAAGGCAACAGTAAGGCCTGTTATTTTTCTTGGCAAGGTGAGGTACGTCTGGATCCTGATCTTATTTTTTTATGAATTTTCTCAGAAAAATGAGAGCAATCTAGAAAAAAAACCAAAAGCAGAGAGAAAGGAAAATGAATTTTTGCCCTGACTGCTTCACGGAGATTTAGGTACTTGCCATTTTTAGGGATACTTTGGACACAAAAAAAGAAAAAAAAAAATACATCTGTGAAGTTTCACTGTTGACATACATAGTCCCTACTGAAATAATTGCCTCCCACCAGTCACTTGTAGAACCTTCCAAAAACAACAACAACAAAACACACTTCTGAGGTTGAGACCAAGCATGAAAAATTGTAGCCTTTGAATTTTTTTTTTTTTTTTTGAGAAAATTACAAACAACTGAAAGTTGATCATGGAGGAGGCCAGCTTCCCCTTCTCCCCAGAGGGCTGGCTGACTACATGGACGGAGAGAGTGTGAGAAGCCATCACACAAGCCACCATCTCATTCCATGGACACCAGGGCCACTGCGGCCTCAGAAGTTGAAGCCTGTGGAATCTAAACTGCCAATGTCTTGAGATCAGTAACAAAGGGAGCTGAAGAGAAGAGTTTGCTCTAACTGACAGCATAAGAGAGACTTTTTAAAAAACATTCTTCAACAGTAAGAATGACAACTGATTAAAGAAAATGTATCTTCCCTCAGGTACACTTATTTTATTTTATTTTAAAGAGAAAAAAGTAAAATCTCAAAACAACAATTGAGGGTAACAATGGTATATACATTGCGTATTATTATCTTCAAATCAGTTCATCATTTTTAATATGTTTCCAATTTTGTGGACTAAGATTTCCCTTTCCTGAAGGTCTGAGGCAGAGCAAAACTTTGATTCTCAGGAAGTTGCCAACTGGCTGGGCGTAAGGATCGGTAGTTCCTGCTCTCAAGATAAAGGGTAGAACTTCTGTACAGAATAGTGTCCTGGAGAGAGATGCTGGAGAAGGAAGAGAACTGAATGCTCAGGAGACTGCATATGTGAGTTTCAACAGACTTGGGAGAGGGGCTTAAGAAAGATTATCAAAACATTATGCTGGCCAGGCGTGGTGGCTCACCCCTGTAATCCCAGCACTCGGAAGGCTGAGGCAGGAGGATCGTTGTGAATTCGAGACCAGCCTGGGCTACAAAGTGAGCTCAAGGCCAGCCTGAACTGCACATCAAGACCCTGTCTCAAAAAGACAAAACAAACAAACAAACAAACAAAACATCATGTTGCGTGTCTTTTAAAATATACAGTAAAAAAGTTCATTTTTACTTAAACAGTTGTACTTTACTCCCAGACCTAATTAAAAGGGAACTTTTTGGGCCCCCCCCTTTAGAAACATAATGATAACATTCATCATTGGGATTTGTGCCTGTACATGATATTTCTTGCTTATGTTTTACCCATTCCCCTCCCCTCCCTTCAACTCTTCTTCCCCTCCAAATTTATAAAAGCTTTCTTTTTCTATTCTTTTTTCCCTCCTCCCTCCTTTTCCCTTTCTCATATGAACATTTTATTACAATTTTCCAATATCTATTACACATTTATACTGTCAGTTTCTCACACCACAGAAACAATGCAGTATTTAAATATGTGTGTCTGATTTAGTTCACTTAAAGAGTATGGTATCAAGGTGTATCTATTTACCTAGAAATGTCTTGGGCTTATCCTTCTTTATGGCTGAGTAGTACTCCACTGTATAAAAAATGCATCTCTTTATACCCATTCATAGTTTGATAGGCATTAGGGCTGTTGCCAAAATTTAGCTTTATAAACTGTGCTGCTATAAACATGGGTGTGCACATATTGTTGTGGTATGATGCTGTGGTATAATTCTTTCAGAAAAATACCAAAAGGGGAATAGCTAGGTCAAATGGAACTTTTGGTGTTAGTTTTTTGAGGAATCGGCACACTGATTTCCACAGTGGCTGTACCAGTCTACACTCTCATCAACAGTGGAGAAGGGTTCATTTCTTGATAATAGCCATTCTTTTTTCGTTTTAGAGTGAGATGGGATCTCAGCATTGTTTTAATTTGAATCTCTTGAATGACTAGTGATATTGAGCCTTTTTTTGTATATTTGTTTGCTGTTTCTACTTCTTCATCTGAGAAGTGTCTATTCATTTCAGATGCCCATCTTTGGACTGGGTCTTTACATTTGGGAGATCTGATTTTTTTGAATTCTTCATATATTTTAGATATTAGTCCTTCATCTGAGGAACAGCAAAAAACTTTTCCCCACACTGTGGGTTGTCTCTTCACTCTGTTGGTGGTTTCTTTTGCTGTACAACCCTACAATCAAAAAACTAGGTCCAGCCGACTTATCCCTTACTTTTCTACCGTAAATTTGTACTTCAGCATTATACTAGCCAGCTGTGCATCCCAGTACTTTTCTCTGAGGATACAAGAAGCAATCTATGGTATAATGAATGTCAAGGTGTGTGCAAATGTGCAAAAGTGTCAAAATGGGATTTTTTCTCCCACCTTATGTTGTGTAACTGGTTTTAGACATGTTTACACAAACTTCACAGAGTCCAGCAGACCCACATCACTCCAGGATTTGAAAAAAAAAAAAGAAGAAAGAAAGAAAGGGAAAAAGAAAAGAAAAGAAAAGAAAAGGAAAGAAAAGAAGAGAAAAGAAAAGAAAAGAAAGTTTTCATACAATGGTACAAGAAAAACCACATTTGCAAGTTTTGGAAGATGTCGAAAGTGAATCATCAGATTACTCATGCATGGGTGATGAAGATGACCCATTATGGTGAAATACACACTTTCATAACAAAAGAGTGGTGTGGGTGGATGATGATGATGATGATGGTGATGATGATGATAACTTTGACATTGGCCATGTGAACCAAAGTTCCTGTGATAGTAAAAGGAAGCAAGAATTGACTGATATAGACACAAAGAATGAAGATCTCCTTGACTAAGATAAGAAAACAAATGTGAGTACATATTTACTAGTCTAACTATTGGAAAATGGTCAAGCAACAGAATGGAATGATCCAATGTTAGAATTATGTCTGAAAATACAGTGAGGGTTTTGGCAAGGGTGAAAGGTATTGGACTGCCATTCAGTGTTGGAAATGGTAACAGATGTAATGCTACAAGATGATAAGAAATACACAAAGACTGAAAAGTAAGTAAAATGTTCTATATACACCAATAGTCATATTAAAAATTGTGTCTAGTATGATATCTCACTAGCTGAACAGAAAGCATTCCCAGGTCTGCTCCGCTTAGCAGGAATTTCTCATAGTGATCACAGGAATGTAAAAGACTTACTTAAAAATGATAGATCAAAATATGGCGTAAAGATTATGCCCTTGTAGATGTAAAGTCTTGTTTTGCTTCCAATTTAGACTTTTATCCTGGAACTCAGCCATCAGGTCCTTATTGTATAGTAATAAACTGAATGATGTGAGCAGACTTGTTGTTCCTATCTCCTAAACTAATTAGAATGTGCCATTCAACAGCTGGTTTACCAACTACCAACTGATGTTACATTTGCTAACAGAGCACAAGTTGACCAGCATAGGAACTGCATGCAGGAACAAAACTTAAAGTCCAAATGAAATGTTACAATTTCCAGATAATTGGATAGTACAATCTTCGGATTTCAGAAAGATATAACTAGCCTCATATAGGGCAAAGGAAAACAAACTGGCACTGTTGATATCAACATTTCACCACGATGGAAATATTGATAAGGAAACATCAACAAAACAGAAGCCTGAGATGGAAAATTTCTATGATAAAACTAAAGGAGAAGCAGATATTGTCGATGAGTTATGAAACACCTATGATGTCACTTGAAATGCAAAGCATTGGTCAATGGTTGTGTTTTACTCAATCCTATATGTGTCACATAAGCATTTTAATAATTTACAAAGAACATAACTAGTGCAAAATATCATGAGAAATTTTCTTGGAGGATTGGGACTGGAGCTCATAAGTGATTACTTACAGCAGAGGAAAATCAAAATGTTTCTGCCCAGGGAAATAATTACACACACAAAAAAATTTTAGAGTGCACTGGTGAGCTGACAGATGAACAGTCAGGCACAGTATCACAAAGACCTATATGACAACAGGAAAACAAAAAAGATGTCAACTATGCCCTACAAGAAAGTACAGGAAGACAAAACATACAAAAACAAAACATACAAAACAATGACAATTAGTGTAAGTGATATTTGTACATAGAACATGCAGTTGTCATGTATGAAGACTGCCTTGGGTGTGACAGTTGAAGCAAAGCTTATTTCTGTGTTAGACTTTTGTTTGTGTTTACATTGCAGTTCACATAGGTTTTCATTCTGATGTTATTTTTTAGGTTTTGTAAGCAAGTAGACAGCTGATGTGAAAATGCTGACATCTAGTCTAAGCACTCATTCCATATTTGATATTGGATTTTATTGACACCTCATTTCCCTGCTACGTGCATGTTGTACAATATACGAGGAAGCTCCTGAAGAAACAGGAAGAGAGGTGACAAGACTGCCACACAGGAAAGGAAAGTTTGGACCATGTGCTGTCATTGTAAGTAAGACATGTGCATGGAATATGCAGTTGTCATGTGTAAAGACCGTCTTGAGTATGATAGTCCAAGCAAAGCTTATTTCTGTGGTAGATTTTTGTTTGTGCTTACATTGTAGTTCACATAGGTTTTCACTTTTGATGTTATCTTTTAAGTTTTGTAAGCAAGTATACAGCTAATGTGAAAATGTTGGTATTTATTCTGAATGCACAAACATATGAAGAATTTTGTACTTTATTTTATTGATATTCTATGTTTGTATTAACTTCACACTGTATAATACAATAAGAACCTCCTAACAAAATGGTAAGACCAGTGAGATGTCAAGTATGTCCTACAAAAAGCTCAGGAAACAAAACACATGTGCCATCAGTATAAGTGATAGTTGTGTATGGAACATGTGTTGTTATGTATGCAGATGCCTTAAGTGTAACAATTGAAGTAAAGATTTTTTTGTAAAGTTCTACTTGTATTTTCATTGTAGTTCATGTAAGAATTTGTGTTGTTCCTTTTTAGACTTAGTATACCAAAAAACAATTGATGTTGAAAATTTTGATGCTTTTTTTATAAACTCAATAACTATTAAAAGTTCAATACTTTATTTTTTGATATTTTTTCCTGTTAAGTACTCACTGTTTAACATAATGAAATTCATAAAATTAAAAGTAATAATTTATCAATAGAAATATTTTACAGAATAAACATGGGTCTGACAGACCTATGTTTCTGCACCTTGATGACAAAATTAGTCTTATACCCAAAGTTAGTAAGATGAGATCCCAGCTGTTGATTTTTTGTGATATTTCCTGTGCCATCAAGATTTTACTCATAAAGTCTTTGCCTACAAAATCTCATGAGTTCTACACATTCTCTTTTCCAGCAAATTTAGTGTTTCTGTTTTAATATTTAGATCTTTGACCCATTTTGATTTTAGATTAGTGCATGGTAAGAGATGTAGATATAGATTTAATTTTTGGCATATGGGAAGCCAGTTTTTCCAACAGCATTTATTAAAAAAGGCTACCTTCCTTCCAGTGAAGATGTTTCCTAAAAGGAAACATTTTAAAATTGAAGGGACCTTGAAAAAAATACAATAATAGCTTAAGAGCTATTATTGTGAAACACCTACTGTGTTTGCAGGCTGAGTCTAAGTGATTTGTGGAAAGTCTCACCCCTAATTATGAAAGGAAGTTTCAGGCTACAAGTCAGCCCTCTTACTTCCAGAACAGTGCTCTTTCACAAGCCCACACTGGGGCCACACTAACCAACTGCTTCGAACTGGCTTAACCATTAATTTTTAAATGTTTTTGAATTTACTTCACTATTACTTGTACCAGCAGCTTTCTATGTGATCACTATCATTCTTTATTATTTACATCCCAATCTCGAACAATCTCCTACTGTTCATTGCACAAATCCCTTCAACAGAATTTTCTGCAGCGGTGGAAATGTTCTATAAGTGCACTATCCAAATGCCAGGTAGCTACTAGCCTTTTCTGACTATTAAATACTCAAAATGTAACTAAGGAACTAAATTTTAAATGGCTTAGTGGTTATCACACTGGGTAGCAGAGTTCTAGGGTAAGATCTGGAACACCTACTCAGATCATTCTGATGTCAAATAGAGGGTAATGACAATAGTTTGATGTTCTTAAATATGAGCCATGCTATAGCCAGCCTCTAAATGTTTCCTTTTTAGTGTATAAACCTTCTATTCTGTATGTACTTTGGCTTTATTGTTGATATTAGCCAGAAAAAACATTGCTTTTTTTATTATAATAGTAGTAGAAAGAAAAAAAATACTATCATGATTGATCATATATAAGACAGCAGGCAATGGTACTATGAGTACCAGAAGATGGATTTGGTCTTTAGGAGCTTAAAGCCAAGTTTGGTACATAAATTGGCTAGTACCCAGCAAATAAAAATAAGTTCTTCACTTCCCTGCCTCTTTTGTAGTTAGTGTTGGGTCACGTTAGTGTTGGGTCACTGCCGGCCCAGGGTAGTTAAGAGATGGGGAGTTGTTTCTATCTTTCCCTTTCTCAATTTGGTGGCAACATGGCACATGTTTCAGGAGGCATAGCTACAAGATGGAAGAAAGCAGCTCAATAAATGACATGAGAAGAAACCCAAATCTTTGTCCCCAAACAACTGAAGCTGTGGGATTACTCTCATGTAACAACTTTAGCATTCTTTACCAATGCTGTATCTTCACTGCTTACCAGCTCAGTTACAAATGGGATGTGGCAAATGACAGCATTTTTAGGAATGTTAGTCTGGATGTAGGGTTTGAAACTGGGCCTTCTAGGGTTTATGTATGTAAGATGAATGAGGCACCACAGGAAGGTGACACTGACCAAGAGGGAAAGTAGGTCTCAAGTGTGTAGGGTGGTGCAGCAAACACTGATTCGCTGCAGAAAGTTGATTTGAAACAATGAGTTTAAATATTCAGATCTTACTCCCTGTGGAGTACAATTTTCTGGATAATCACCCCCAAAGCCTGCATATTTACTTATTTATAAATTTAATGCATGTACTGCAGAACTGTAAGAGTAAATAAAAGTGAAAGTATATTTTAATGACTTTTATCATGATTGTTTTATTGTATCACTAGCTAATACCTTAAGACAGAATGCCTATTTAGAAATAGGATCATTCCTAATGGTATAGATGTAATCTCTTTCAAATAGTCTGCTTGAATGTTAATCATTTTGTTGCCTTCTCACCAGATCTGATTCCATTATCAATGTTGTTACTTCTAATGTGGCCTGAAAAGGCCAGCTCTGCTGTTTTCTTCCTGTTTGCATGTGTTTGGATTATCAGCATTCTCCTCAACCCAGTTTCTTTGTGGCAATCTCTTTAAGCCACTTGTCCTTTTGTGAGAGTTAATTTAGTTAAAGTTAAATTATATAATCTGTAAATCCACTTAACAGAGAACAGAAAAACTGGGGAGTGAATGAATGAATGGATAAGATCTCCTTCACTGTCAAGCTTGTACACAGTGGCGATGCCTTGGACACTGCTGTGATACATGAGAGCCTGACATAGAGGCTAAACGTATCAATGTCAATCCCTATATTAAATATTAGCAAAGCTGGATTTCCTTCCTAATCCTTTTTTAGGTAGACATAAACATTAAGAGAATCTCTAATTTTTTCTTGCAGTGCCCCCATGAAATTACTTATATTTCCCCTTGCTAGCTTGAGCCCTACTCTGGAGACTACTATAGACAAATGAAGAGACAGGTAAAGACACTGAGATTGGATCCCACTGTGGGACACCAGGAAGAGTTTGAAATTAACACCATACACAGCATGGAGCTACTAGATGGTTTTTGAGCAAGGGACTATATAATCAAAGTGAAATTTGGGGGAAATCAGCAAACCTGGATTTTTTCACTGAATTCACAATTTATAACCAGCTGCTCATAAACAGAATTTATTTCTACTCAGGCAGATGGGTTACTCTCACTCTCAAAGTAAGCACATGGAAGGAGCCTGGAGGACCTCTGGGGAAGAACCACTTCAGTCACCTGAGAGAAAAAGAGGTCCTGTCTCCTGATTTGCTCACTGAAGTTTTGGTAAAATGCACTGAATCTTTCCTCTCCCATTTCTAGCACTGCAGGAGAAAGTTACCGGGGAGTCTCATTGATTTGTCACACATACCCCTTCCTGCAAATGGTCTCATTTCTTTATGGAGATTTTTAAAAAATATCAGCCCATGGTGTGTTGGGGAAGGACTGGAAAAAGAGAGACAGAGACAAAAGCTCCTTTTCCCTTCTTACACTCCTTTCTCAACACACCCATATAAATTCAATTTGACAACCCTGCTAATTGGATAAATGCAGCTTCTACACTCCTAGAAGGCTTTTCTCTCTCTCTCTCTCTCTCTTTCTCTTTCTTTCTTTCTTTCTTTCTTTCTTTCTTTCTTTCTTTCTTTCTTTCTTTCTCTTTCTTTTTCTGGTTTTGTTTTTGGAGAGCTCAAAACAGGGTGATTGTGCTGTTCTTTAACGCGAATTCCATCTGCTTTATTTCTTTCTCTCCATTCAATGCTCCTCCTGAATATTTATGAAGTCTCCCTCCTGCCTTTCCCCTTTCTGACCACCTTGGCCCTCCTCTCTCAATCTCCCTCACCCCACCCGCCTCCAGTCTCCTTCCCTTCTCTCCAAACTGGGACAAAAACCTTCCAAATGCCCCCCCCACCCTTTGCTTTAGATAAACACAGGCAGTGTCAAGTGTGAGGAGAGGGGGAGATGGAGAGGGGGCTCAACTGCCAGTCAAGCCCCTGGTCTTCAATGTGGCCCAGGGGCCTATCCTAATCTGCTGCATGCTTGCCATATGGGGGCTGTGTTGCCCTGGGAGACACTAACAGGCAGAACGGGGCTTAATAGAGTCCATATTCATTGTGATGCAGTGAGATAGCTCAAAGCACCACTGCCCCTTCGGTCCTGTTTCATTCTTCTGTTTCCCACTTTCTTTCTGTTTTTCCTGCCTCTTTCTTTCTTCCTTCCTTTCAAAAGGGCTTGGTCCCCACAGAGCTGTAATCTGGAGAGGCCTGGGGTGCTGCAAAGCTAGATGTCGGGGTGAGGAGTGAGGAAAGCAATGGTGGTGCTGTGGGGGTGCGGCTGGAGCTCCAGGAGGCAAAGATGAGGGGTCACCACGATACAACCATAGAACACGTGGAGTTGTGTGTGCAAACACGCGCAGGCAGGCTGGACTCCAAAGCCTGTGTGTAAGGTGAGGGTGAGGTTCTGCTCTCTAGACAAGCATTCACCCCTCAGGGCTGTCAGAGACACCCAGGCAGAAACCATGCTATTTATTCAGCCACCTATGCCTACGTATTTCTGTCACTCATCACACTCTATCTCAAACCTCATCACACTCTATCTCAAATCCTAACCAATGTAAAATCATTAAAGCATATGACATCTATTCCTGGGGAGCAGGACCTGTGGCCACTTCCCAGCTCTCCACAGTTGCACTGAAAAGTCATGGTTGTGGGAATGAGATGAAACCCCTTCAGAAAGAGCCCCTGAAGGGCAGAAGGCCCACCAGCCTGCCTACTTTGGCCCAAGAGGAAGTGACGGTTGTGGTAGATCCAAAAGGGAAGCAAGGACAAAGAATGTGGGAAGAGAATAGAACACATTTCTCCCAATTTAGGAGAAAAAATAAAATTCATAACCAAGATATGATAGAATTTCTCAAAGAATAGTTTCATAAATTGTAAAACATAAAGCTACTTGTCCTATGACTGAAAAATACAACTTTAAGGCCACATACAAAATTAAGTGCAGAAAAATTATATAAAAATTTTTATACTCTCCTATATAGTAGTTAAAACTTTAATCCTATAGAGTCTGATACACAGGAAAGGTTCAACAAATGGTTTCTGACATAGGCTCTAGAGTTTTGCTATTGCTCACAACTAAAATCAGGGTTGAGATGGGTGCATACGGCTTTAGAAGAAGCAGAATGCTCAAGTTCAACCAAGCAATAAAAGTTCATAAATGTGCAACACATAATCATTAAGTAAGTGCCTCCTATGGGTCATAATTATAATTCATTTAGCCTGATATTCTCACAATGGTCGTATAATCAATGCACTTTATAGATGAGGAAACTGAAGCCCAATTTGATTAAAGATCTTGTCTAGGGGGCCAGAGACTTAGCTCAGTGGTTCAAGTGTTTGCCTGGTAAGCATGAGGTCATGAGTTCGATCCCTAGTACCAAATAAATAAAATAAAAATCTTGTCCAGGAGGGTAAATCTCAGAAGACTTGAACAAAGCCTGCCTGTTCTTTTCACTGGACCACAATGTTTTACATAAACTAAGGTATAATAATTGATGAACTATAATGTGGCCATTAAAAATAATAAATATAAAGATCAAGTAGCAAATGAAAATAGTGTTTAAAATGTGGGAAAAATGATACAGATTTCATTTTGTGAAAAAAAATAGTGCACATGGATTAGATCTGGAAAGCTGTAGTTCAAAAATAGGTTGAGGCTGAGTGTGGTGGTGTGTGCGTATAATCCCAGCACTATGGGAGTCTGAAGCCAGAAGATCACGGAGTTTGAAACCAGCCCAGGGAACATAACAAATTAGTGACATAATGTGTCAAAATAAAAAAAATAAAAGAAGGAAAATTGGGGCTGTAGTTTAGTGCAAAGGCCCTGGGTTTGCTCCCCAGTAGTGCAAAATAGATAAATAATATTTTGAAAGCAGTTGATTATGAATATTTTTTGTACCAGAGATTCACAACCTCGCACTTACCATGCAGACATTTGAGCTACTGAGCCAAACCCTTAGCCTTATGAATAATTTTTAAAAAACTTTTCAGAATTTTTTTTAAAGGAAATAAACGAACACCTTCACTTTTGATAGCTTCGTGGGTGAGAATGATTAAAGTGCAAAGACCTATGCACAGTCTTCCAGGTTCTTTACACTTGGCATTTCCTGTGTTCTCCTCCCACGTGTCTCAAATCCAGCAAGATGCATTCTCACACACTGTTCCTTCTAGCTGAATCACCTTCCCCTTCTTCCACCATTCAGAAGAAACTCCCAGCTATCTTTCAAACTGTACCTCAAGTTTCTCCTTTATGAAGCCTCCTTCAAATGTTCCCCATTCTAGGGTCCACAAATAGCACTTTGTTCACCTAATACAACATTTCCACAATAATTTATGGATTCTGATCAGGTGTCTGTTTTTAACATGCCTCCTATCTCTTCTACCTTATCCAGACTATGAACTCCTTGAGGGTGAGATATGTCAAATTTTCTTGGTAATCCTAGCACCTTAAATAAAAGGTTTATTCAGTGTTTGCTGAATGGAAGAGTATGGTTCAATCAGAAATTTGAAATTAAGGGACAATGTTAGAGAGACAGAGAGAGAGGAAGACACTCTGTCACAGCAGTAGGACAAGAGGTTTTTCTGGGAGGAAATGACTACAGCCATGGCCTTAATTTTTGTTTTAAACTGCAGGGTTTCTGATCAGTGCTGGAGGGAGCTGAGTGCTAATGAGGTTCGAAGCTCTTTAAGGACAAATGCATGCTCTTGTGGATGCTCCAGTGGCTCACTTTCTTCAAGGAATTTCTGTTTCCTTCTTACCTCTTCTCCCAAGATACATATGCACTAAGCTTGTGGCTTTAGGCTTTGTGCAGCTGCAGGGCTACAGGAGGGTTGAATCTAAGATGTCACGGTGCTTAGGCAACCAGCACCCTGCCCTGAGCCTTAGACTGGGTGGAGGAGGCTACAAAGAGTGATAAGAGGAGAAAAAAGAAAGCTGTTGAGTCAGAAAGAGAAGAGCAGGTTCAGGCCTGCGGAGTTCAAGGAAAGAGCATGGGGTGGGGGAGGGGGGATGAGAGCAGAGATGTGGGAAAGTCAGTTAAATATACTGAGCTCGTGCTGTGCAGAGCCCAGTACCAGCACTTCCGATCCATAGCCACTTTTCACCTTCACCATGCCAGTATTACCGTCCTGATTTTGACAGACTGTCGAAACATTCTGGTGCTTTGTTATGTAAAGACTTCAAGGCTCATCTCAAATTGTGCTGTTAACAAAGCTTCTCTACTAAGTAACAAGGTTAGAACTCAGCAGGACCAAGTACTGAAGACTTGGCCTTGGGCTTAGGTATGAGGTACATCTAATCTCAATGTAAGGTGACTTTGGGTGAGTTAATCTCCTTGAGCCTCAGTCTATTCTGTGAGAATGAAAATGAGTACTTTGGTGAGCTACTAAAAAGTTAATGAGATAATATATAAAAGCATCCTGTAACAGCAAGCACACAGAAATTTTGGAGAGTACAGGTAACTTTTCCGCTGAAAGCTGCTCACTGGTCTAATTTCATACAGTGGCATTGCCACCTGCTGGGCT
This sequence comes from Hydrochoerus hydrochaeris, assembly GCA_004027455.1. Lineage (NCBI taxonomy): Eukaryota > Metazoa > Chordata > Mammalia > Rodentia > Hydrochaeridae > Hydrochoerus > Hydrochoerus hydrochaeris. Next base: position 112,529 of record PVLA01001598.1, on the reverse strand, counting down.
TTTAGATTAATGCCCTTTTATACCAAAATACATTGCATTTTAGCAACTCTAGACACACATGATATCATTGCTGCTCTTTAGGCTGTTCAAATTGTGCGATATGCTCACTTTGTTACCCCACATATAAGCATCTGGAGGTCAAAAAATAGTCTTTACTGAAAAAAAAGCAATTGATTCTGTATAATTTACAGAGCCTCACATTCTGTGGAAGGGGAAATCCACATAGAGCACTATAGTGTTACCAAGTTTGTGACTGGTAATTAGAATTAGCTTCTAATGCCTTAATCTCCACCCCGCACTAGTCAACATTTAATATCACTTATGCTAATAACCTCCTCCCCTCTAATAACTTTCCACTATGCCCCTTCTGCACTCTCTTGATGATGATAATGACAATAATGATCATAATTTCTCCATAGTGTCTCTACTTGTTCAGAGCAAAAGAAAAATATTCCCATCAAACAGTAGAAGTTCTGGAAAAGTGTTTACAGAAAGGAAAACATATCCCTACCTGCTCCCAGCTTCCACTCCCAGCTTCAGAAAAGTGCTCACCTCTAACCTCGCTCCATGAGTGCACACAGTCACAATGGAATCATGTGCTCTTTTCCTACCTACCTGCTTTTAGTTATAACCTGTGACTGAAACAAAACACTAATGTAGTGACTGGAGAGAAAGAGCATCTACCTTCAAATTTTTAGTGCTCAACGTTGACAAACTAACAAAAAACCAAATTACTTTAGAGCCTGGGTAGACAGAACAAGCAAACAGACTAGTGCCAGGACAATGCTAAGGCAATTCTTAAAAGCTGGATCTTTCAGAATGAAGGACAAAAAAATCCCACTTGGGCAGTGGTCAGTGTATGAGCCCCAACTTATAATTGTACACAGGCCTAAAAGAGTGCCAAGACACTGATTCCACCTGAAAATAGTATCCAGTGGGGCCCCTGAGAAGAACAGAGAGGGATTAGCCCAGGAAATATTCCAAGGAGCATGTCCACTGTCAACCTGCAACATACACAGAACCACAGAAAAGTGTTTCCCCCAAGACATGCACAAGAGTAAAAGGTTTGGCTCAAAAGTAGAGTAAGAAAAACAGGGACATCTTGCTTGGTATTCAAGGCTGAGAAGAGCAGGCAGATCACTGCTGGCAACTCAAAGTCACCCCTAATGAGAGACAAAGGCTCCTGGGATGAGCACTGGGCAAGATGCAGCGCAGGTCAGCAAACCTGAAGTGAGGTGCCATGTGCTGCACAAAAGGTTGAGAAGGAGGCAGAAGAAAGTAAGGCAAGTCTTCAGGGCTCAAAAAGCTAAGGACCTAGACCACAGTCAGCTTGGACACATCTCTTCTGTTATACCAAAATTAAAATTCAGCATGGCCCCAGGAACAAATGAGTCCCAAAATAAACTGTGGATTTCACTAACTGCTAAGTGTAGGAACCAGAATCCCTAGCTATAACATCAGAGAAGAGATAGAAGAAATGCATACATACATTCCTCCATTTGCATGTACACACATATACACATACTTAGCCCCTGATCAGTATGAAAGATCAGTTTTCTAATATGCCTAAAACAATCCTTTTTCACTGTCATCCATGTTCACTGCTCATGCAGTCCTGGAGGATTTACCAAAGTTTTTCAGTTAAGGCAGTAAAAAGGCTTATACCTCACAGAAGTCTTGGAGAAAGGGTCTCTCTCCCTCCCTCTTTTCCACTCCCCACGGTGTCACTGTGTCTCTGTCTCATGTGTGCATGTATATAGTATTAGGCTTTGAGCCCAGGACACTTCCAAACCCTTTTAAAAATTATTTTATTTTGACTCTATCTCACTAAGTTGTCCAGGTTGGCCTCAAAGTCCTAATTTTCCTGTCTCAGCCTCCTGAGTATAGCTGCAATTACAGGAATATGGTACCCTACCCAGCAAAGGGATCTCTTCAGCCTCAGTATTATCATTTAGACTGTCACTTCTCATAATTCACTGTAAATTATTTGCTGGTAATCTCTCTCTTTGCCATACAGTAGTTATGTCAAACTAAGCTGTGAAGCCTGCTACCTCTGAGGTCTTTCTCAGGCCTAACCAGGGTCCACAGAATTTGATCTGACCAATCCCCTGCAGGGACTTCCCTTGCAAAAGGGGAGCTCAGCTCGTATACAGGGCAAATGATATGTGAGTGTGATGCTCCTTGGATTTGTTTTGGGATCCTGCTGTGATTCTTATGCAGTGAAGGCAAGCAGGGCACAGGTCTTACCCACTGTCTTACATAAGGAGGTGGAGGAGGAGAATGTAAATAGAAGTAGATGCTGGAAGAGGCTTGTTTCCACTTGACTAATGTGTCTCAAGCACACATTCTATGCCAAGTGACCCAACGGGCAGCAGTAAGACACCAAGGTTTTCATCTAATACCCTTCGCACTATTTATTTATGCTGCCCATCTGCTAGTCCACAGGAATGATGCTGGTTTTATTCGAGAGGGCATTTGCAGCATAAATACAATTCGAGGTGTTCACAAACACCTGTTACCTCTTCCCTACCCTGAAATTACTGAGAAATCAGTTTGGTATAAGACAACAAACTCTGTCACACAAAGATACTGAAGGAAATACAGATTATATTACTAAAGCAGCTGGAGTAATAAGTGGCACAAATGAATGTTCAATAAATGATACTTATTAAATGTAACTCCAATTAGGGTCCCTTTTGATGGTATTTCGTCAGTTTAATCTTTGCTGCAAAATCGTGTCTAGCATTCAAGGACATATCCAGGAACTGGCCACCCCTAGGCTGGCTCCCCCAGCATCCTGACCTGCCTCTACTTCTAAAATAGACACACATATGGACGGACGGACACACACACACACACACACACACACACACACACACACACACAGTGCTGGGGCTGGTAAGTATGCTTTAGAATCATGACAGTTTACTTTCTTTCCCATCTGACCTTATACAAAACCACTTCTTCACCACCTCCCTGACATATACACATTCAGTCCCTCACCCCCATTCCCATTCTTTTCTTTCTCAATTACAGAGCTCTTTTAAACCACCTAAAACTTAAATAAATACCAATCTGAAAATCTGAAGCATGTTCCAGTCAGTCCATCAGTCTCTGCTGGAAGCCCCCAGCCCAACCCCTGTTGGCCCCCCACCAACTGTGAAACCCAGTGGTCCCGGTGCAGGGCTGGCACATGCAGAGAAAACAAACACATGGAGTCTCTTTCCAGCTGGATCAGGCACCGGGTGTTTACAGCAGAAGCAAAGTGTGGAGAACTGGAGAGGCGCAAGGAGGAGAAGGAGCAGCAGAGTGGGTGGAGGTGATTCTAGCCTCCTAGGCCTAGGCCGCATCACCTGCAGAGATCTCTGCAGAGGTTCTGCCAGTCCCAGGTGTAGGACAAGACATCCATCCATCATGGTGGATTGATACCACTGCTGCGCTTCAGGCAAGCCTTGGACTGGAAGTCCATGAGGGCAGAGAGGCGGTTATCTTGCTCATTATTGTGTCCCAAGCACCAACTGCAATGCTTGGTACATACTGGGAGCACAGAGAGTATTTGTTTACTACATGATTAGGTAATATATTTTTCTGCCTGTCCCATGAGGTTACAGGTAGGTAGACAGTGAGAGGATACTGGAGAAGGGGAGATCAATGAGGATGCCTAAAACAACTTTACTGCAGACCTTTACAGAACTTTTAACATGCTATTATACAGCATGAGTCACCAAGACGGGGACAATATGCAATGAAGTCTGTAATCACAAGCTTTGATGTACTTGACCATGAGGCTGGAATTGTCTGAGAGCATCATTTTTCTTCTCAAAGTACCATTAGTAAGCAGAACTTCACCAAATACACTTTTGGAAATGCTGGCCTACAGAAAGACTCACAAGAACTTGCAAAACAATATGACCCTGTTTTTGTAACTAAAGCAAAAGGTTTTATATTAAAATGTAGTATATATTTTTTTGGGTTGTCCTAGAAAAAGGCCAGGAGACACATAAACTTCCAACACTGGCTACCTCTGGAGATTAGGAGACTAACACTTACATTAAATACCTCAGAAATATTTAAAGTAGAACTGAGAGTACAGCTCGATAATAGAGCCCATGCATGCATGAGGCCCTGGTTCTATCCTAGCACTAAAAAGATAAATATTCAAAGTAGATATGTAGTATCACCTTTATAGTTCAAAACATAGACTGAGGGAGGAAACACTATGCTGAAATATAGTATCTTAACGTAAGCTTGGGGACCTCATTTTCCAATAACTCCTTGGACAAGGATGTTGTTCCTTGTCCCATTATCACATCTAGAGTTTGCTGTGTGTGATCCCAGCAATCAATTCCTTTGCCTTCTAATGAACACCTGCCAGAAAACTGATGACAATTCTGCAAAACAGTGAAAATATACTTCATATTTAGACTTTTTTGCGTTTAACAACTGTACCTTGGTAGTAAGTTGTATAAATTGTTGGAGACAACTCCAGTGACTCCTCTTGAATGCAAAACAATTGCTGCAACTTTGATTATATAGAGACTTATTTCCTTATACATACAGAGCTGACTATGGTATTTCCCCCTCTCTTTAATTGGCTCTAAGCATTGCAAATAAGGCTAGCTGAGGTACTGGTATGTAATCTCTACAGTCATCAGACAGTCAGTCTTCTGTTTCCTCACATAGCGCTCTCTCTAAAATATATAAGCACTGCTGGATGTTAGAGCCATCAACTCTAGGAATGTCACCTGGGTCTGAGCCTCAAGGTAAAGAGCTGACTCCCCAGGGCACAAAAGTTTACATATCAGAAACAGAAGCAACAGCCTCATAAAACAATTCAGCTGCTACCTTAATTGAATTATGCAAATTGATTCTCCTGTATATCCTTATCTCAGCATTTTGCAGAGATGCTTTTCTCCCTACCTGGCTAGCCAGCTCGAGTTACCTAATTCCCCACCATCCTCACTGTCAACCATCCCTGAGCCACGCCCCTTCTTCACAAGGTAATAGATTCTGGGAGAGGCCTAGGATCAGGGCCTTTGTCCGCACAGCCTCACAAGGATTGGATTTAGGACCCCTAGGCTGCTCTTAACTTGGACTATGTCTTGGTGTCTTTACTCTCGCTGTAGGTTGCAATGGAGATGACAGATTGGAATTAACTTGCTGGGATTTCAATAATGTCTCAGTGGGATTACAAATACAACCTTTTGGATTGTGAGGAAAACTGGAAAAGCGATCATGATACTTGGTTGACTATACACAACATTTGGGATTAATGTAAACTATACCATGCAATGCTCAGTTTGATGAAATCATCACATTGAGCTTATTAACATTTAAAGACTGCCTTTTTTCTACTAAATTACCAAGTTCCTGCTAATTAGTAAATGCAATTAAAAACCATTGAGATTTATTATATGTAGCAATCTAGGTTTTGTCACAATATGTGGCTGCGGCACATATTTGGAATGACACAAAAGCATAAAGTCTGTGAATTGCAATTTTCTGTATTTTCAGATTCCTAAAGACCCAAGAAGAAGTCATCATTGCAAAGAGCATCTACTTTAGGGACCAAGACAATCTCCACAGTTAGTGAAGGGGACATTCAGACAGGTATCTGAGCCATGGGCACCTCTGCCTGCTGGAGTTCCAATCACTTATTTCCAGCGGCTGCCAGAGGCCCTAGAACCAAGGAAGCCCCTTGCAGGGGAGGAATGTTTTCTAAGAGTATGTAAATTTGAAAGCTTGTACTTCACAGCCTCAAAGCCATTAATGATCCCCTTTAAAAAGCCAGCAGGATACTGGGGCATTCACAGGCCACTAAATGCAACAGGTGTCAGCCATCCAGGAATCCCACATCCACTCAGTAACCAACAGGCTCCCCTAGAATGAGCTGTTTGATAACCTAAAGGGTTAACAACTGGGCCTCCAGCTTCTGGCCTTCCCAGTCCGCACAATGGGAGGAGATACCCTCCTCTGCCCAACCCTAGGGTCCCAGCCTTGCCTCCTCCTTGCTCCTCCCACCCCAGAAATGAAGCTGCCTGCTGCCCAATATATGCCCAGACTGGTTTAATCTCCTTCCAAATCCATTTTGCGTCTCAACTCCTGCCAAGAATACAAATTACACACACACACACACACACACACACTTACACACATTCACACACACACTCACACACCATACACACATGGGAGAAAAGATTGGGCTAGGAGTGTAAACTCAAAAAGACCAGAATAGGCAGAAGGGGAAGAAACAGGTTGGTTGCTAATAGTTGATGCCTGGAGACTTCTCTTGGGTCTGTCAGGAGGCCAGCACACCCTGCAGGTAAGTAGAACCCCAAGGCCAGATCTAAGGGGAAAGGTTGAAGTGTGACTCCTTCTGTCTACTCAGCACCCTTATTTTATGCATTTTAGCTGCCTCACCCCTACCCCACTCAACTCCACTTCAGAGCAGCTGACAGCAACCTAGCTTCAAGGCATCCCAGAAGCAGAGAGCTGATCCATGCCCCAAGGCTCTCTTCTGCCAACTCCAAAATGGATAAAGTGGTACTTGTAATTGCATGTGGGACCTGGAGGTGCAGGCCCCCTGCAGGATCTTCCGTAGGGTCTGTGGACAGTCATCCAAATCTAGGGGGCAGACAGAGTGGCTCTGCTCTGGGAACTTAAGAGTCTCTTTCCCACCCTAGGCTGGGAGAATACCCTCTACCTGCCTCTGTTTACCATCCTCTGCCCTTTCTCCACCCACTCAGGGTGGTGAGTGATCCAAGCTCACACTGCTTACACCTGTCCAGATGGAAGCCCAATGTCTCAGGAAATCATTTGCCTCATAAGTCAATACAATTATTGAACATTAAATACTAGGCCCTGAGAACCCACAGTGAAGTTCAAGTGCTCAGGCGCGAAAAGATCCCAGAGCCCTGCTGAACAAGTGAGCACCAAACCTGAGAGACTTGGATGGGTGGATACTCTTTCCTTTCCACTCCACTGTCAGGAAGTGAGAAGACTGAACTATATTCTTCTTTTGGAAAAAGAAATCTTGTGGGAGTCCCCTTTGTCCTGTGTCACACATAGCACAGGAATGGAAACAAAGCAGTATTTGAAAAAAAATTTGTTTGACTTGATAATTGTTGAATCTAGGTGATGGGTATATGGGAAAATAAAACATCCCACCCCAACTAGATGTCTTTAGCATATTTTAAATTGGTTATTATGACAAACTGCAGACCTCTGCAGATGCAGGAATGGCTCTGAAAGTCTCTCCTTTTATAGAAAGAAATGTCCATCTGTCTACATTAGAAGGTAAATAGTGCCTGTAGCAGAATCTTCCCAAGGGAGGGAGGGATATGGGACTCTGACACCTGGCCCACCCAGAGATGACACAGGTGGCTGTTACAGGAGACTTCATCTGCATAACAAGACAACCCCAGCTCACTGTCACATCCTCCCCCAACCTCCCATAGCCAGTGACACCTTCCTTTCTCCAGAAGCCAAGCCCCTCTGCCTTTGTTAAGGTCTTTAAAGGGTCAGCATTTTGCCCCAGTCTCATCCTGTGCTTTGAGGCATGTAAGCAAATTTGTCCTTTCTTTTTCATGTTGTCTATTGTCAGTTTGTTCCATAGACTACAATTATCAAGCCTTCAGAGGGGAAAATACATATAAAATTTCTCTACATATACATGAGGTTCATTATACAATTTTCTTATTTTATTGTACGAGTTTTAAAATTATAAAATAAGAAAATTTCTTTTTCAATTAACAGGATAACTAGTCTAAGAATATCTCAAACTTTCTTGATCCTGCACCAACTTCCTCCCCTCACACCCAGTAGTTTCTCGATTAAGGTAAACAGTGTTATGAGACCACTTGGTCTCTGCAAGTGCCCAGGGTCTGGGGAAGAGGGACATACCCTTCCTCTGACCTTCTGAATGTGTCAGGCCAAAGAGGCAGCCCCAGCACTGAGACAGCAACAGCTGGCCATAGCCAGAGATGCCTATGTCCCTCACTCTCTGAGCTCAAGGACTCCAGCAGCTGGCATCCCCCAGACTCCATGCTTCTTTTTGGGGGCTCCCCTGATTAGGACCCTGAATACATCTCATCTCACAAATGACACAAAACTACCTCTGGCTGACTCTGATTGCAGAAACGATCAAATCAAAGGCCTTAAGGCCTAGGTGAAAGACCACCCATAAAACCAACCAGCTTGAACTTCTGAAATTTTGACTTTCCTGGGCCTCCACTGCCTATAAAATTCTGAAACATTAATTGACAAAATTATTTATTTTTATTTTACTATGTATGTTAATTTGGAACTGTGTGATATTTCCATACATGCATTGATCACATCGAACCACTTTTCTGCCAGCCTTCCTCTCTCTTCCCTTGTGCACACTTCACTGTCCCTAGTAATCATTATTCTAATTTTAGGCTGGCCACACACACACACACACACACACACACACGACAGAGCAAAGATTCTTATTTTTTTGTCTTGCTTACTTTGCTTAACACAGTGCCCTCTAGTTCCATCCATTTCCATGCAAATGACTATTTCATCCTTTGTAGCTGAATAACAGTCCACTGTGTATACAGGCTATACTTTATCCATTTATCTGCTGATGAGCACCTAGGCTGATTCTATATCTTCGACCTTGTGAATGGTGCCACAATAAACACAGAGATGCAGGTATCTTTTTTGCATACTGACATCATTTCTTTTGGATATATATCGAGGAGTGGTATATCTATGCAGTACGGTAGTTACATTTCTAGTTTGTGATGAATAGCCATACTGTTTTAGTAGCTGTACTAACTTGCCTTCCTATTAACATAGAAGTTCCATTTTTCTTCACATCCTTACCAACATTTGTTGTTTTTTATATTTTTATTTTATTATAGCTATTCTAACTGGGGTTATAAGGAATCTCATAGTAGTTCTGATTTTCATTTCCCTGATAACCAATATATTGAGCATATTTAATATATTGATTGGCCATTTTCATTTCTTTGTAAAGTGACTACTCAGATCTGTTGTTTGTTTTTAAACTGGAATGTTTGTTTTTTACTGTTAAGGTCTATGCATATTCTGCGTATTAACCTTCTATCAGATGAACAGCTGACATATATTTTCTCATACCCAGTAGGTTGTCTCTTCATTCTGTTGGATTTTTGCTTTGCTGTGTAGAAGCTTTGTAGTTTGAGTCCAATTTTTCTTTGGAAAAAAAAATCTTTAATAGTCAAATTCTCCCAACAGTATGGGCTCTTGAAAAGAATTAGAAATCAGCAGTTTATCTCTGGATATGAATTGTATTCCATATCACATCATAATGATATGATGATGACAATGATGATGGTGGTGATGATGATCACAGTGACCATCAAGTTACCTGTTATGGTTTGATCTTAAATATCCCCCAAAGGCCCATATGCTCAAGGCCTGATTGCTAGCCTGTGATGTCGGTAATGAGAGGTGGCAGATCCTTCAGGAAATGGAACCTAATGGAAGGAAGTCAGGTCACTGAGGGTATGATATGGAGGTGGATATTGGGCCCCTGGCTTCTTCGGCTTTCTTTTTGCTTCCTACTCAGTTTTTCAGATGTGTTTGTACTTTGTTTCAGAAAATGTGGCCCCTGTTCACAGACATACACTCCTCCTCTGCAGGTAGCCACAGAAGTTAGTTTGGGATACTTTCTCAGGACTCTACTGTCCCTCCTGGGGACAGAGCAGAGAATGGAGGCTGACTTATGTATGAGTGAAGGGGTCCCACACACTCATGGTTCAGCAGTTCTCAGTCCTCTGCCTTCCACACAAACTAAGGCCAGGGTCAAAGCTTCCAGCTGGCCAGTCATCACTGTGATCACCTCCCAGCTTCTAGAGATAAACCCAGGAAGCCACAAACCAGAAGGCACCACCCTGAAGCTGAAATTAACAATAAAAGCAAGAAGGACAGATTGTTGTCCTCTAAAGTTTAAAGATTTTAAGCCGTACATTGCATGAGTGTTCACAGTCTTAGGGAAAACCCAAAGATATGCATTAATTGTCAACCTTACATGGGAGACAGCCCTGTAGCACAATGAATGGCAGCCACAACACCTCGCTGAACTTTCTGTCTGCTACAGGCTGGAAAGTGGGATTGGTGAGGGGAAAAAAAAAAACCCAGGAGGAGGTGCTATGGATATGGATCGTTAGCATGAAATGTCCATAGTCCAGAAACTGACCTTCCAAGACATCCGATGAGTCTCATTCTTCCTTTATCCTGAATTCCAACACACTTGATGTGTGTCATTCAATGGGAGCTTCAGCTCCCTATTTGTTCCAAATTGGAAAGGAAGCCAGGCTCCTAATACGTCCTTTCCCTCAGCCGCTAGAACTTCTCAGGCTGGTTCAGGTGAGCCTCATGATCCCAGGTCCACGTGTCCTTTCCCCTAAATGTGGTCAAGAGGTGGAGTGAGGTTGGAGGAGATCCCTCCTCTGATCCCATTATCAGATCATTTCAATCACCAGTCGTCCAGAGAGCCTCAGCACTCACAGTGACTACGGAGCTGAAGACGGAGGGTCCTGCCCTTTGATTCCCAAGGGGTCCCAGTTTTCAAGGCTGATGCCAGAAGGAAGTGTACTTTTTGGCAGGGAAAATGTCCTCAATCTTTTCATGTCCAATTGGTCTTTTTCAATAAACACAAAACTGCTCCATCCCTCTCAGGGCTCAACACAGACACCAGGGCATCCTGGGCAGGGTGAGAAACTGTGAGCTCAGAGGCTGAGAAACCGTGGCCACCACCGGATGTGAGTGCACAGGGGCACTCCTTGCCCAAAGGACACAAACTTCCTCACACTTGCCCACAGCTCTGAAGTAAGTAAAACAAACTCCCAAGCAAGAAGGCAAACAGCCCCCATGTGCTCCTCCGTCTGTCTGTTTAGGAATGTGATCTGAAGGTCTGCACAGCTGATATGTCCAGATGTGGAACCCAAACACAGGCAGCTCCTAACAGTTTACCGGCCTGGATTAAACTCTGGTAGCACAAGGGTCAGGGATGTTTAGGGGAAGACGGGAAAAGGGCCGCGCTGCACACATGCAGGGCTCGGCACAGGTGAGTCTCAGCACAAGGCTTTGAGCTCCTCCTTCTCCAGGCCCTGGAGCCCCAGCAGGCCATGGACATATGAGACAGGAAAGGACAGAAAGTTGTGTTGAAAAAGAAGGAAGCTGCCAAATGCAAGAAGCCAGTCTGGAAAAGCTATATATCATGGCATCCAAGTTACCTGACATTTTGCAAAAGACCAAACTACAGACAGTGTAATTCAGAGGTTGCTAGAGATTAGGGGAGGGGGAGCAAGGGAGAGATGAATAGGAGAAGCACAGAGGATTTCCCCCTCCCCCGTAACAGGGATCAAACTCCCGACCTTGCGTTTGCCAAGGAGGCACTTAGGCTACTGAGCTAAACCCCCATCCCCAAGCACAGGGGATTTCTAAGGCAGTGGAACTATTACTCTGTATGATCCTATGATGGTAGATATATGCCACCATATAGTGGTCAAAACTAGAATATGTACCACAGGAGGAAGGAACTGTAATGTAAACTCTGAGCTATAATTAATAATAATGTGTCAATATTGTCTCTTCAGTTGAAACAAATGTACCACATCAACGGAAGATGCTAATTAAAGGGAAAATTGGTAGGGGTTAGATAATAGAGGAAACTTGATATGGCATCATGTCTGTGTTTTAATTTTTCTGTAAGCCTAAGACTGCTTAAAAAGGTCATTGATTTACACTAATAATTTTTAAAATGGAGAAGGCCTCTGCTACCTGTTTAAATGTTGGGTTTCAGGATCTGGTTATGCAATTTTTCAAGCAAATTTTTCCACCTTTGCAGTCAGCACAAGATCTCTTTTGATCTTCATCCCTTTTTAAATTTTTCATCTGCTTCAAAAATAGAACTAAGTAAGAAATATTTGAGATGCAATTTGAATCAGATCTCTGCCCCTTTAAGTGGACAGCCAAACCCTAAACACGCTCTTCCTTACAAGGGCAGAGACTCAGTCCTCCCATGAGGGTAATGGTGCTGTATGAGAGTAGTTCTCTCCCTGCTCACCAGATCTGGCAGATCTCTGATTCAACTCAGGTTGCCAGAGAAGAGCTCAGCAAAGTGGATGGTTCAGGTTGGGTAAGAAACTCCAGATGAATGCCTGGTTACAAACTCTTAGGGAGATGAAAGGAAGATCAGGGCTACTCTGCACCTCCTAGTCAAGGCCATGCACAGTGCTAGGCATAAAACAGACTGCTCCATAAATTCCTAAGCGTGTGATGAGAAAGGGACAGAGAGGACATCCGTGTGCTTCACATCATCTCTGTGTAATATCTAATCCAATGTAAATGCTATGCAAATTGCTATCATATTTAGAGGGTAATAACAAAGAAATTTTACATGTTTAACACACACACACACACACACACACACACACACACACAAATTTTTGATCTCTGGCTGATCAAAACCACAAGTGTGGATGCTGAGGTCTGACTGTGTTAGATTTTGTTTCAAACTCCTCCTACATTCTTTGGAGATTCGGGAGAATTCTGCAGACTAGAATAGAGGAGAAGCAGGTGGTAAGCGAATAAACAGACAAATACATGTTAGTGCATGACAGGGTTGACAGGAGAGTGAACAATGGATGGTGGAAGTGACACACACGGCAGCCAGGGGAAGGGGCTGGTATCACAAGGGAGGCTGCTGCAGGTACCTGGGAAGTGCTTTTGGGCAGAGGATGCAGCAAGGGCAAAGCCCCTGAGAAGAGATTGCTCAGCAAAGAGGGGAGCCATGGGGAGGCTGTCCTGTAAGGAGGCGCCATGCAGGTGGGAGTGAGGTCAGAGTGGGAAGGGATGGGCCCAGGGCACAGGCAGGTGCTTAGATTTTTCTCTAGATGAAACAGTGAGCCATGGAGAGTTTTGAGCAGAGAAGTGACCTCCACTGGCCAGGTCAGATAGAGTAACAGGAGACTAGGGTGGAAATCACAAGATCCTACAAATACAGAAAGGCAAAGCCAGGTTTATTTACCAATTTAAAGTGAAGTCTGAAGGCTGTGGATGTAGCTCAGTGGAAGAGTACTTGCCTGACATGATCCCCAGCACATTAAACATAAATAAATAAAAATGAAGCAAGAGGAAAATAGCAGGGCCAAAGATAACCCCAAGATTTTTGCATAGCTGACAGGATGAGATATGCTGAGCTGGAGAAGCAGCAGAGAGGAAGGCTGCAGGTGAGTTACCCACTTTCCTTGGAGACCCCTCCACCTTTTTCTTTGCATCGTTCCTTCTTCTTTGAAGATTGAGCCAGTAGGAGCTGCATCAGCAGGGTCTCCCCGCTGTTCTTCCTCTGTCCTTAGAAGAACTTTGCTTCCATTCTATTCCTCTTTCCTTTGCTGGTTGCAATGGCTACTCTGTACTGAGTGCCCCTGACACATTCTAGGTGCTTTCTATCTTTTCCCTTTGCAACAGCCTTAAGACACCAGGCTCTCAGAGTTTAAGTAACTTGTCTAGGGCCATACACCTAGTGACCGGCAAAGCCAGGACTGAAACCCACCCTGCCTCCTTCCAAAGCTGCCTTTTATTCAGGATGCCACAGAATCTTGCTTCTAGATGCGGCTCCAGGAACACAGCACCCTCCTGTAAGCCTTGTTTTCCCAGAACTTGGTCCAGGTAGAGCAAGAGTCACTCCAGACCTCTGTTCTCTTAACCAGGCTCTTCCAGAAATACCCTGAACTATTTCTGTCTTTTTCTCTTGCAACGAAGGGTGTTACCCAGAATCCTGTTATGAGTATTTTTCCCCTTCCTTGACCCCTGCTGTATCCTCACACAATTTTCCCATGAGGGAGGGAAAGAAAGCTGGTTGGGAGGACACAAGAGACTTTCTGACAATATGACCAACTGGCTTCTTATGCCAGCTCCTGCACTGGCAGGACAAAAACCTATCCACAGAAGCAAATGCATCCCTGTACCCAGACTCTGACTTCTGGCTAGCTCCACAGAATTTCTTATCTCTTAATGCAGGATAGATGAGTCCAGATGCCACAAACCTTGAGCTTGAGGTAAACAGGAATATTTTCAATCAAAAGTGTGCCCTTTGTGCTACTTCACTGCATTCTTAGGGTATTCTAAGAAGGCAGCTTGCAAGGATGGGAATAAAGCACACAGTTTTTATCATTTCCCCTTCCTTCACTGTCTCGGTCACATCATTACATTTTAAACCCAGGAACCTTGTATCTCCTTATACCAAGAACATCCTGGCTTCAGTCCTTCCATGTTTGTTAAAGAAAACAAGTAACAACGGTAACTACTTATCCTGTGAAGCCAAACTTCACCACTCTCCTAAGCCAGTCGGGAGAGGAGTATTCACGCTTCTGCAGGTAACTGCCTGTCGAATTCTTTCTGCTGGCTGCACTGTGAGTATTTGCCTGGAAGGTAGCATCTCCTGTCAGTTACCTGTCTGTCAAAGCTGCTACTTCCTTCCCCAGGGTATTTTTCTGTACAAGCTGCCGCTTCTCCTGCCAGTAAACATATCTGCTGAGCCTAACACTCCCCTCTACACACACATACATGGATGGCACAGAGGACCTGCTTGACCAGACTTGCAAAGCTCCTAGATGCAAATGCATTCATTTGGCAGCTACAGTGGGAGCAGAGATTCAGGATAGCCAATTTAGACAATGTCCCAGGAAAAGGAAAAATTGTCAAGAGACATGTTCTGAGCTGAAACCTAAGATGGAGGTCGCTTTTACCACTACCTGCGAAGTCTGACCCTGGCTTTCCTGGTCTGCTACTGCTGCTGAGCTGTTCAAAACCTTCCTGCTTTGGTCCCATTTTTATACTCATGTCATTTAATATAAGTTTCATGAAGGTCCCCACCTATACCTTACATGTCAGCTGCAAAAGTAACAGTTCTCCTGAGCTAAGGAGGCCCTGTGGTTCCCCTGGCTGCAAAATCTGAGTTTTGGAGTCAGCAGACCTGCAGTGAAACCTTGGCTTTGTCACTTATCAGCTGTGAATCCAGAACAAGTCATTACAGTGATTTAAGCTCCAGCTCTCTTATCTGCCAAATGGCATAAGAATGTCTGTCCATCCTCACAAGAAGTCAGGGGGGTTGCTGAGCCAATGCCTGAAGTGCTCGGTACAGGGCCTGGCACACAGTATGTGGTCACTAAATAGCAGCTACCACTCTGGCTAATACTGAAGGAGGTGGAGGCGGGCAGAGCAGCCACTTCAGCACTGAGATCAGCAGACCTCAGTCTGTGCCCTTTGTCCCCAGCTGATCCTAAGTGATGCGGTGAGTTGAGCGTCTGTGCCACGAGGTTTGCTTCTCAGTCTGCAAGTGAGGATAAGCGTTTTTGTTTTTTGTTTTTTTCCCCTCACATGGGATTGGGTGCCTGCAGTGCAAGTTTGCTTACCCTGGGGTATGGAGATTGCCCCCTAAACACAAGGCTTCCTTTGCAAAGCCAGGGGAACAACAATGAACTGCATCACAATACACCTCCAAGCAACCTGTTCAATTCTTTAAACTCACACTCAAAACTTGTATGGCATGTCAGTGAAGGGGAGACTGGTTGCTAATGTGAAACCCACCTATAGAAAGCTACCTTGTTGTTCCCTTTTGGAAAGGAGGCTAAGCTCTTCCACCCCCCTTCTTTCATTGTCACAGACCACCCACTGCAACTCGCTGGCAAGCTGCCACAATCCAGGCGGGCTAAGGGCTAACTCCAGGCTCCACTCCCCAGCTCCATCTCTGCAGCAGAAGCCTATAGAGGGAAAGGACCTGACTGAGGGGCTGTCACCTGGAGCTGACTCAGCCTTCACAGATGGCGGACCACCAAAGGTCTCAAAGAAGGGTTGCAGGTGACTGTTTCAGAGGTCTGCACACTGCAAGACCCATTAGAATTCAACTCTTGGCTGCAATATAGCAGGTTCTTATACAACTTGTTCACTACAAAACATCCATTCATAATGACAGAGGTAAACAGCTGCAAACTTCCATGACATCATGTGGTCTTTCTTGCAAAAGAAGGCCCTGTGCTGACTGAGGGCATTAATAAACAAACCTCATTAGGGCAGAGTTATGGAAGAAGGAAGAGCTACTGTAATCCCACTGTGGAGTAACAGCAGTAAGACAGAAAACAGAGAGACAGTCAAGTGGGAGAGATGATTTGTGAAATAACTAAGGGCAGCCTCTGCTTTCATAGAAAAACCAATAAACCCTGAACCTCCCAATTTTCCTCTCCAATTAACTGTGACCCATACCTAATAAACCTGCTGGGATTATAATATTAGGTAAGTACAGACTAGTAAAGGCACTTGGCTTAGACTAATCTAGAAAAATATTGGCAGAGACAGGGAAAGTGGGGGAGGCCTCTTTTCCACAATCCAGCTGCAGCCCAGTCTGGGTTGGGCCTCAGCCCAGCCAGGTCCACATACTCTCCTCCCTACCTGTTGCTCCACCACGTGTGATGTTTAGTTCAGACTGGAAGGTATCCGGGCGACTGGAAAAGCCCAGTGACTTTTCCTTCCCTAAAATAAATTTCCCCACTTCTGCTACTCTTGGAATGATTTCAAGCAAACAGCAGAACACAGTGCAAATGGAACTGAAAAGCACAATGCTGAATTCAGGCATGTGTTTCTTGCAGCTAAAATAGATGAGACATAGATGAGAAAGAAAAGAAAACTGCCTGTTTCTCTTTTTCTCCCTCATAGCTATTTGGTAATTGGTTTTGGAAACATACCCAAGACCCAGATTTGAGATTCTGCATTCAATGCAGAGATTCTACAACACAAGTTTCCTAAAATTAAAAATAAAACTCCTCTAGCTTTGAAATCTCATATTTCCAACATATTACTCCCATCATCCACTGAGAAAATATGAATTTTGGGGAAGAAAAGAGCAGACTCATATAGGCAGGGGTAAAAGAACATTTAGCATTATAGGCCACACTTTTAGGTTTAAGATTCAGCCTGAGATTTTTGTTTCTTTAGGAAGTCTTTCTTCACTGACCACTTCATGTGCTTCAACACTAGAGTCTGCTTCATAAACCAGATCCCTTCCGAGTAGCAATGGAATTCTAAATGCTGTGGGCTCCAGGATTGATCCCTGCCAACCTATGCCATGATGCCAGGCATACAACATGGGTTCAATATGGCCTGCTGAAAGGATGAAGGCTCTGGTTTCCACACACTTTGTCTGTATCATCTTGTCCAACATTGTTCAAACTCATTTTGGAGAAGAGTAACATTCTTTTGCTATACTTTCCACTGTTCAGCAGCTTTTGAGTTATTTTTTCTTCAACCTTACTTACCTTGCTCATAGTAACATTTCTGGTTACTAGCTAGGACTAGTTGAGACTATCTCAACATTTTCTCTGGCGACCGAATTAAGGTGACTGTGTATTACTAGCTATAATCTTTCTGCTATGATTTCTTCTTACTACCCAATAATCCTGTCTCAAACATCAAAGGCTTTCTTTGAAGATAAAGCCAAATTCACCATTAGCAAAAGAGAAATTATTTCCTAGCTTTATTTCAAAAGATGGAAAGAAGTGGAATCATTCTGGTTTTGTGAGATAAACAATGCTTGGTACATCAGACCACAAGACACTCACTGTAATGCCAGTGACGAAGACATACTTGGCTCTCTTCACCCAAGCCCAAGCAGGGCTTTTCCACAGTAAACTTAGACTCCAAATCTCATAGTTAATGATTTATATCCAACATGTCTGATGGTTGGCCTCAGTGAAAGAGGGGTTCAGATGGCTACCACAGGCTTTAACTAAAAGAATATATGAGCTGCTAGAAACAACTTGAAGTTTATTCCAAATTTCACTCAAAGCTAGATTCTTCCCATACTAAAGGATGACCAAGGATAACACAAAACATGAAAATCCAGTAGACTAAATAGGCCAGAGATATCAGACTGGAAGGAGAAAACCTCACCTACTTCTTCTGCTTCTTCACTGATACACTCAGATGATAAGAATGTTGACAAGACTTCATGGGTCATGGGTTCCAGGAAGCCTGTTCTGTCACTGAGGAAAAAGAGAATTGTCTCATCTTTTGAACAACAAAATAAATAGGTCTGAAATATTTGCTTTTATAAGGTGCATTGCTATAAACTACAGTAATTCCTTACTAATCCTTTTATGAATAAAAAAACAGATGAAAAACAATTTTCCTAAAATGACAGCCTTTCTTAAGTGTTTGGTTACCTGGCTACTTGCAAACAGTTGAGATAAACAATCGATTAAGAACAATGGTTAGATTTTATAAAACCATTATCTTTGTATCCAGCAGTACATTTTCATCAATACTCACCAAATATTTCTTTAGAACATATTACAAGCCTCATATATAATATGGTGGGGTTTATTATAGGGATAGGGATTACTCTAGGGAGGAGACTTGTAGTGACAGAGCGGCAGGCAAAACCTAGGGGTTAGCTACTGTAGAGGTCCAGCTGAAGCAGAAGACTCCGAGTGAGGCAGGGTTACCATGAAGTAGTAGACAGCCACCCTAATCAGGCTGAAAAATTTGGATTTTAAAGTTGAGTGGTGACTGATGGGACTGGATGATGACAGAGCAGTGCTAACAGGTGAACAGTCAGGGCCCAGCCATGTGCCACCAGAAACTGTCCAGGGCATCAATAAGCAGAGGAGTAGAAATGGTGGCACAGATGGTGGAAAACAGAGGGAAGAACAGGGAAGACTGGGCAAGCCTGGGGGAGGAGTCTAACTGCAGCGAGGAACTGCTGCGGGGAGTGGGTGCAGAGGAGTGCAGTGGTCTGAAGAAGAGTGAACGGGGTTCAGAGGCGCAGCTGGAGGTCCAACCTACTCCTACAGGGAGTGTCACTTGCTACAGAGCCTTTAAACCATCCTTCCTTCAGTCCATTCCCCCTTTTCTCTCCATGAGCAACACAGAAGGTCCCAAGGAGGCAAAATTCTTTCTTGAGAAGGCTTTTTGTAAAGATGGACTTTTAGATTAAAAACAAATACCCTCTTTATTCCACTCCCTCATCCTAAATATTTGACTCATAAATTATGAAAATCTTGCATGTTAGGATTCTATGTAGGAGCACATTTAGGATCTGGCTTGCTTCTACCAACAGCAAAACCATTGATTATATAAGTTCTCTATGAGTCTTTGGTAAAAATGTAGAGACACTTCAAGACTGTCTGATTACAAGAATCCATACTTTGAACATGAGTATGTAAAAAGTATGTATGCACGTGGATGAACAACAATAAGTTATAGTAAGGAATTGTGGGTACTTTTTAAAGCATTTCTATAATTAATAGTATATGATTATGTAATAAATAAACATCTAGGGAGAACCACTCTTTGACCAAGGAAACTTTCTGTCCTGATACAAGGGAGTTCTCAGCCAGGTGTCAGATGCGCCAAAAGTATTTGCTAAATTGCAATATGGAAGTGACAAGATGTTAAATATGTTAAAGTGAACAGATTTTTTTCAGTAGGAAATACTGCTCTCTCCCTCCCTCTCCACTCCATTCCCTTCAAAGATAGCAAGGGGACTCGGAGTTCAATGAAAAAAGCCAAACTCCAAAGTGTAAGAGCTTTTTTGGGGCCAGGTTAGTACGTTCTTATTCAAAGGCTGCAATTATCTAGCACACAAGGGTCTTCAGTCCTCAGTTGCAGTTTGAAAGACAGGGAGAGATAAGTCCTCAATTCATTAAGCATGACTGCTGAAATGTGAACCCAGACCCCCCAGGGCCCTATGCACATTAAGATCACCAGGCTCACTTCTGGCCTTCTTTTCTTCAATGCAGAATGTGAGTCTGTGTATGTGTGCGTGCCCATGGGGAAATAAAATCAAATATTTCATGAGTAAAATCTATTCGTCCTCAGGCTAGGGAAACCACAGACAGCTGCTGCAGAAAAAGGGGATTCCAAACACTGAAAGTAGTGCTTCAAAGAAGGTAAAACCTCTGGACTCATTTAGCAGATGAAAAGGAACAGAGCTCACACTCTGTCCTTATCACAGGTTGGCTGACCAATTAGCAGCTAAGCAGGGTCCTCTCCCCACACACTAAGACGTTTCCCCCCCACACCTTCCTCCCTTGCTTGGTCAACAGGCTGACCATCCTGGCTTCCACCCATCTCCCCTGCCCAAGTAAACCCAACCATCTGTGACTTGAGCAGTTTGTCCCGAGTGATGGCTCCTGCTGTGGTGCTTGTCTGAGACGTCCTGAAGGAAGATAAAAGGCATAATGCCTGCAGTCTACACTTTCAGGCTTCATAAGTGTAGACAGCCTTTAGCTTCTTGAAGGGCCAATTTCCGAGTAATAAATCTCCATAGGAACAGGCATGTTACCAGAAAGGCACAAGGGGGCAGGTCTGATGTCTTTCATTTTTACTTTTTTGCATAAATTCACTTGAAAAACTAACCTGGCA
This sequence comes from Hydrochoerus hydrochaeris, assembly GCA_004027455.1. Taxonomy (NCBI): domain Eukaryota; kingdom Metazoa; phylum Chordata; class Mammalia; order Rodentia; family Hydrochaeridae; genus Hydrochoerus; species Hydrochoerus hydrochaeris. The sequence continues at coordinate 92,093 of PVLA01001598.1, read as the reverse complement.
GGAAAATCATAAGCCCATTGCTGTTTCCACCCACATCTGTCCTGCTGACCCTAAGGTGCTTCAAGATTACCATTCTGGGTTTCATTTACGAGACCATTAAAAAGTGCCAATTATAAGACCTCAGAAATGTTTCTGGGAAACCTGTTACACACCTCTAAATGGCCAACCTCTTAAGATTCACTTTAAGTACAGTTCAAAAAACAGGTCGCCCAGATGTATGAGTGTCTCGGCCCCCACCTGGGCCCAACAAGCCTGTTTTAATACTTTCCATGCTGCCTTCAAAAAAATGGGGATGGATTTATTAGCTGTAACCAGAGGGATGAAAAAGCCATCACAGCGATGGGCTGCCAATTTAGGATCCAGTCATGGAATAAATCAAAAATGTTTACACATTCAAGATTTAAATAAAAAAAAAAAGAAAAAAAGACATTCATTAAAACGGACTATGCTTGCAAAGTTCTGCGTAGCGAAGAACTTGGTGACAAACCTGTGTTGGGTGCAGGGCACCAGGCAATAGCACAGGGGTCTGGAACCAATATACTTTTGACTCAGTCTACTCAAGGAAGGAACTCTGGATCAGAAACTTACTTGAACCATTTGAGCTTGCAGGGAAGGGATGCGGGAGCACACCCCACCACACCCAGAAAGTGCCTTTTTGGGATGGCTGGTATGTGGTTTGGGTATTCTTAGCTCTAACTGCCACATCTCTGGAGGAACACAACTGTTTTTTCAAAAGACTGCCTTCTGCCATTCTGTTCTCTAAATACAACTAAACACACCCATCTCTAAGGCCTGGAAAGTTCTGCGAGGTCCACCTGCCTCTCACCACTCAAAGCTGTCCTGTCATCTGGAAAAGCAAACTAACACTGAGCACCTGAAAATCAAGAAGTGATTCTGAACACACCGAATACTCTTCCTGGCTTCCTAGTCCTCCCCACAGCCCTTTCCTACTTACTCCAAAGATTCATGTCTCCACCTTCTCACAGTTACACAAACAAGACCCTAGGAGCACAACCCCAGGGGGATGCTGTGGACGCGCACGTGTACACACACACACACACACACACACACTGCTTACCGCTGTCCGAGCTACACAGACGCCTGGAGACGCTGCTCCAGCCTCACCCCTTCTGTCCCTCCAGCTAGGGGTTCCTCAGAGGTTATTTAGCTCGGATCCGCTCGGATCCTCATTTTAGCAGTTTCCTTTTCAAATGCCAATGGTGACAACCTTCCCCCAGAAGGCAGTAAATGAATGGTTCTATGCATTTGCAGACACCGTGCCGGAGTCTCCCTACGGCCTGCTCCGCTCCGGGAGCTGGGGCCCTGGGGCAGTCTTGGGGGCAAGTTCCGGAGGTCGTGCTGGGCCTCTTTCCACCGAGCAGCTCCAGGAAAGGCGGGCGCGCCACCACCCCGCCCGGCCCGGGAACGAGACGCCCGGCGGGGAGCGGCGCGGCGGCTCGCCCAGCCCGGCCCGGCCCGGCCCGGCTGCAGCTGGCGCAGCTTGGGGACCCCGCCGCCCGCCTCGCCCAACTTCTCGCACCCCGCTCGGCAAAGTCCCAGCCCGAGCCGGCCGCGGAGCGCTCGCACCCGCGCGTCCCAGCAGCCGCTCTCCGCGCTCCCCCTACCGCCTCCAAACCAACAAATAAACACAACTTTTTATGAAAAGAAAATAAACTCCAGCGACATGACTCACCTCTGGAAAGGGTGAGCCCGGGCCCGGAGGCCAGTGTGGTGGGTGCGAGAGCCACGCAGCGTTTCGCCGCACGGACACACGCTGCGCACGGGGACACACGCGGGGACACACACGGGGACACGCAGACACACCCCACGGGAGAGGGGTCGCACCGGAGCAACAAAGCAGCCCGGGACCGAGAAGTCGCCGCCCCGGGAGGGAGGGCGCGTGCGGGCGCGTGTGGCTGCGGTGGGTGTGTGCGCGCGGTGTGTGTGCGTGTGTCTGTGCGCGGCCGTGGACACCGCGAGCCCAGGTTCAGGGTCCCCCGGGCAGGAAGCAGGAGCCGCGGCGACTGCGGGGGCAGCAGGCGGACAAGGCTGGGGACGTCTCGCTCAGCGCACCCGATCCCTCCATAAGGAAGAAGCTTTTTTGGATGACTGAACTTGCAAACAATTCCTTCTTTTGCTTCTCCTGCTTAGGAGCCTCCCATTGCTGCTCCAGAAGAGGAGGGGGAGAGGAGGAGGAGGCAGGAGGAGGGGAGGAGCGAAATGGAGCAAAGAAAAGTCTTGGAAAGGAAGCTGGAAACTCACACACACACAAACACACGCAGACACACACACTCCCCCAATCTAGGGCAGTTGCACCCCTAACACCCACTTTCTGCTGCATGATAGACGCTTGCGCTCCTCCAGTATTTTCATACCACAAGTACCTTCCAGTACCTTCCCCTCCCCTAGCTTCACCTGGAACCCTTCTTTTGGAAGCTATGCTTCCCTCCTGTCGCCCTGTCTGTTCTCCCTCTTCCCTTTTCTGACGTCCACCTCTTAATTTTCTCCTTCATTCTGGGAGCAAACTGTTCCATAAATCAGTAAAAGTAAACTTATTTTTATTAAAAGACCAGTGCCCCTGTCTCCCAAGTAAGGCAAGGGTAGTTCAGAAAATGATAAGGCAACTGTGTCGGGGAAGCCCCAAGGCCACCTTCCCAGTCCTGGTGGGTCAGCTGAGGACGGTTTGCCTCTGTCCTCAGTTGACAGCGCCCTGGCTTCCGTTCATCATCCCATATGTAGCAGCCAGGACAAGGAGGCCGCCTGTGAGAGGGTGGTGTTAGCCACCGCAGTGAAGAATTATTTACCTCTGGGTGTGTGTATGCTGGGCATACAACATTCAGAGCAGTACTTCTCAAACTTGGGCAGTAGTAAGACTCTTTAAAAAGTTTCACACCATGCTGACTGCTGGCCACACTTTCAGGTTCTGATTCTGTGCATCTCAGCTCAGTGAGAATTTGCCATAAAATTTTCAGGTGATGGAGGATTCTTTTCCCCCAGGGTACTGAGAAGTCGAACAAATGCTGAGTCGGTGGCCAGTGGGGTCTTCTAATGGAGAGATGAAACACAGATTGTGAAGGATCATTATCCCCTCTCCACCTATTGCAGCAGAGAAAATGAGTTAAGTCATCTGTTCCAAGTGAATGTGACTGTCTGCCAGGATCAAGAGGAAGCTCTCTTAGGAGTGGGTCAGCCAGACCAAAATCAGGGTGAACAGAGGTGTTGCCTCCCCTCTGTGATGGAAGATGAGCTGCACTGGGAGTCAGAAAACCACAGTGTGACTGAGAAAGCCACTTACCCTCCCTAGGCCTGTTTTACTTTCTCAGTAAAAATACATGCTTTGTACTGAGTGTATGATTTTAATTGAATCTGAAACAAAAAACGTCTGAAAAGGCAACAACAATGTGTTCTAGTCCATATTTTGTGCTTCTTCTTCTTCTTCTTCTTCTCCCCCCCCCCCTTGCATTTGTTAATTCCAGCAGGAGCCAATTTTCATTTTGATTTTTTGGTCCTTTTAGCTCTGCATGCCTGAATTGTTGGGCATGTTCCTGTGGCAAAATGGGTCAAGTGGATGATCCATTTTCAACAAGAAAGTGAAAAGTCTCTGAATTCACTCTTTGAACCTCCTGCTTGCATTCCCCTTTCCTCTCCTGACCTCCTACTTTTCTTCTCTTTTAATCTTTCACAATCTCCCAGAACATTCTCAAAGATCTATTTTTCTCTTGGTTCAATGACAATATTAGCTTCCACCTTCTTATTGTCTTCCTTCTGGGGCACAGTTCAGAACAACAAGGCCTGCAGACCACCCTCAGTACAAAACCCTTCATTTGTCAGGGGAATGGGTCAGCCAGTCTTCCACTATAGTGAAAATTTTAACCTCCCCTCAGATGTTTAAGCTTGGGCTCCAGCTTTCTGTTTTTCAGAGATGGATTCCAAGCATCACTCCTGCTGGCAATGATGAAATTATTTGTAAAGTTCTTAGATCGATTACTTTTAAAAATATTCCTATGAGTGTTATTCATTGTTTGACATCTCAAAGATATCCCCTATGGCTGCATGGTTTTCTTGTAGGTCTTCCCATTTCCTCCACTCCTGTATTTGGCTCCACTTAGCGCTGGTTCTGTGTCAAAGTGTCAGCCCTTACCAACACTATTTAGCCAGCAGAATGAGCCCTGGCCTTCTGCCTTCCTTAGCTGATGATTTCAAGCTGATCATCATGGCTGCCTACTTTTCTTCAAGTTTAGACAGGATGCAGACCCTAGTTTCATGGAGATTTAACTCAGCTGCCACATCAAGCATGCTGTTGGGAGTTCAGATATGTTTGTTGTTTTTATGACTTTGTATTAGTGTGGTTGTGTCTGCTATTACTCTTTTTTTGTGTTTTTTGTACCTAGTATCAAACTCACGACCTTGCACTTTCAGGCAGGTGCTGTGCCACTGAGCTATTTCCCCAGCTCTCTTTTCATAAGCTCACTATGTATCTGAACTCCTTCTTTACTTTCTTATTCTGTAGTGTGTTCCTTGTTTAACCCTCCCTTTCTCTTTCTATGAGCCTCCCTATCCTAACTTCAGTATCCTGGACATTTAAAAACTGTTAGATTGCAGTCTGGGCTGACTGAGGTGCCTTTTGCTACTCTCTATTCTGATAATCGTGATTTATGGACATTCACTCAAAAAGAAGCATGTAGGGCCGCAGTGTAGGTCAGTGGTAGAGCTCTTGGCTAGCATGCACAAGGTCCTGGGTTTGATCTCTGGCAGTGTAAAAAAAAAAAACAAAAAACCAAATAAATAAAAAACGAAGTGTTTAGTATGGAAGAAATCATCACCTGAATTTATTATGCTGAAAGGAGGTTGAGGGATAGTGGACAGGGACTGCTGATCTATATATGTCACTATGTCATTAGACTGTGCAGCAGGAACTGGAAGGAATAAGTGGAATAACATGAAAAGATGCTCCATCCTCTGCGTGTGGCAGATATTCCATATAAACTGGGATATCTGGAAAAGATTGTGCTGAGAAGATTACTAAGGTGTAGAGACAGAGAGGTATAGGGAATGTATTTTTCCTCTGTTTTCCTATAAACCTGTTTTCCTGGTTATGAAATATATGCACTAAAATGTTCAGAAAAATATAGAAAAATACAAAAAAGGGAAGAAATTACATTAATCATACTACCCAGGGCTAATAACTGTATCATGGATTTTTTTCTAGTCACTTTTATGTCTCATCAATTCTGACTCAATTGGAATCATACTTTACCTTGAGCATATGATTCAAACAGAATCAGTTGAAAGATATTTAAAGGTCAACACAAGCAGGGAGTGTTTATTAGTTATCAGCACTATTTTTATATGAGTTTGATAATTCTTGCAGGAGCCAGTTTCTTTCTTGATTTATTGTATATGCTGTTTTTTTTTTCTGTTAGTACTAGAGATTGAACTCGTGCTAGCAAGCTCTCAAACACCACTAAATGACATCCCCATCTTTTTTTTTTTTTGACAGCTTTCTTGCTAAGTTGCCCAAGCTGGCATCAAATTTATGATTTTCCTGCTTTAAGAATTGTCTTTTGAATAGTTGGACTACAGACATGCACCACCACACCTGGCACAATTGCTTTTTAAACATTCTACTGATTATTTTCCCCATGTTATCAAATCTTCAAAGTTTAACTTTAACAGCTATGCATTACCCCATTAAAGACAGAAACTATTTATTCCATCATTCTGTTGTCAGATAATTAGGTTGCTTTTATTTTTATTATTATCTCTCATGGCAGTTGGCTAAATGGCTTGTCATACATCTTCATCATTCTGATTATTTCCTAAGGGTGAATTCCTATAGCAGGAGTTTTGGATCAATAAATAGGATGTAGCACTTTAAAGATACTTGTTGGTATTGAAAAATTATCCTCCAATGGTTCTATTGCACATTTCCATCTCTCATTATTCTAACAATATTGAGACTATTAAACATACAGAGTCAAGTGGAGATGTAATTGAATTATCCAGTTTGGATAATTGCACTCTCCAGATAAAGAAACTGTCAAATGTTCACTAAAGTGGAAACAGCACTCAAGTGGGAAGACTTGAACAATAATTTCCTGCTATGCAAACTCAGTTGCAGTTATGATCCTGTTTAATGTATTCAACAACCCACTGAGAAACAGGGCCGTGATTATTGAGCACCTTCCTTTCCCAGCCTCTGTGTTGGATCTTGTGTGTACATTCAGTTTGGAATTCCCACAACTGTTTGATATAGATGCAATTGTATCAACTTTACAGATAAGGGAAATTATATAACTTGCCCAAGATTATGAACAAGTAAGTGGTAGTTCAATTCCAAACAGTGCAGTATGCTATTTTCTTACAACAGTATCATGAGTTTTAGGCTATTTATTGGAGTAAGAAAATATATTTAGGGGGCCGGGGATTTAGTTCAGTGGCTTAAGTGTTTGCCTGGCAAGCTCAAGGTCATGAGTTCGATCCCTGGTACTATATATATATAATGCCTGAATTTTGGTGAACCATTAAGAAATCTTTTAGGGGTTTTCTAGTGACTATTTTAAAGGTGTATTCAAATTCATTCAAAGACCAAAGGTAACTTCATAACTGTGATACAGCACTACAAGAGTCTAAAGATTGTGTATTGTATGAGAAAAGAGTGCTGATGTATGAGTTAAGATTAAAGGTTAGATGCTAAAATTCACAGTACTAATTAGTGAACTGAGTTTTGTATACATTCCTCCTTTCAAAGCTAATGTGCAAGTAAAGATGTTTTACCTTGATAGGCGATATTAAATATAAAATATGCATAAATTCAACTTCCTAGTTTAAAATTCTAGTTATTGAATGTATAAAGCTTTTATTTTATTAAGACAGTATCTCAATACATTTTCAAAAGAAATGCATATGTTAATTCATTAATTTAGAATCAGGAAAATTCACTCCCACTTGCCCTTTAGCAGGCCACTAATTAGTTAGCTGAGTTGGTCTACCTGTGTATACTGGGTATCACAAGGTTTACTAGACAGGAAATGTGCTAGTTGTTCTAAAATATTTGTGGACTGGATAAAAAATGAAGAATGAAAGCGTGAGATTGACTGATACAACAATTAGTAACCAATGCAAAACAGCATATAATTAAAGTCTAAATTGCATGGTTGAGGCAGAATTACAGGTGAGCCTGGCCCAATGCCATTTATTCCTCAGACAAGTTAAGCTTGAATTCTCTAGCCCTGGGCTGAATTCTCTAGCCCTGGGCTATGGTGGATTTTCCTACTGGCCATGTGTTCTGTTGGTTTTAAAAGATTAGTCTCCAGATCCCCACAAGGCTTCCTATGAACAGGTATACATAGCTTGGGGAGAGGATGACATAGAACACAAAAGGGGGATATTGTGGAGTCAAAACAAATATGGCTATTACAGACTGTGCTGCTATCCGCATGGGTATGCCTACATTGCTGTAGTACAAAGAATTCTTTCAGGAAGATACCAAGAGGGGGAATAACTGGATCAAACAGAACCTCTAGTTTTAGTTTTTTGAGGTATCTCCACACTGATTTCCATAGTGGTTGCACCAGTATTCACTCCTGCCAACAGTGGAGAAGGCTTCCTTTTCCCTATAGCCCTGCCAGCATTTTTTATTGGTTGATTTTTTTTTATCATAGTCATTCTTTTTGAAGTAAGATGGAATCTCAGTGTTGTTTCAATTCATATCACTCAAATGACCAGTGACGCTGAACATTTTTTCATATATTTATTTGAGATTTCTACTTCTTTATCTGAGAAGTGTGTATTCAGTTCAGATGCCCGTTTTTGGTTGGATCTTTAAATTTAGCATGGTATGATTTTTTCAGTTCCTTGTATATTCTAGATATCAGTCCTTTGAGAAGCAGCTGGCAAAAATTCTTCCCATTCTATGAATTGTCTGTTCAACCTATTGTTGGCTTATTTTTCTAAGAAAAAGCATTTTAATAGATGAGACCCCAGTAGTTGATTCTTTGTGATATTTCCTGTGTGATCAGGATTTTGCTCCTAAATTCTTTAAGCTACACCAGTGTCTTCAAGAGTTCTACCTATTCTCTCTTCCAGCATACTTAGTGTTTCTAGATAGATCTTTGATCCATTTAGATTTTAGTTTAATGCATGATGAGAGACATGGATCTAGTTTTAGTCTTCAGCATGTGGAAAATCACTTTTTCAAGCACCATTTAAAAAAACATATGTTTGGATCCTTTACTGAAGGTATGGTGATTGAGTGTCTGAAGTTGTTTCTATATCATCTAATCTGTTCCATTGATGCTTGGGTCTGGTTTTTTGTTTTAGTTTTTGTTTTTTAAAACAGTACTATGATGTTTTTATCACAATACCTTTGTAGTATAATTTTTGCTTGTAGTATAATTTAAAGCAGGGGATTGTGTTTCATCCTGCCGTCCTTTGTTGCCCAGAATTGTTGCTGCTATTCTAGGGTCTCTTCTGGTTCCAAATGAATTTAAGGATTGTTGTTTTTTTTTAATTTGGTGAGGTATGCTGTTGGTATTTTGATTGTGATTGAATTAAATTTGTATAACAATTTTGGGGGTGCTGAGGATTTAGCTCAGTGGTAGAACACTTGTCTAGCAAGCTGGAAGCCCTGGGTTCAGTCCTTAGAACCAAAAAATAAAAAACAAAAATCTAAAACAAAAAAACCCAATTTTGGGACTATTGTCATTTTCACTGTGTTTGTTCTTCTTACCCATGAACAAGGGGTAACTTTCCATTCCATTTTTGGATATACTCTTAGGTCTCGCTTTTCAGGGTACTTTAATTTTCAATGTATAGATTTTTACTTCCTTTGTTAGATTGACTCCTAAGTGTTTCATTTTTTTGGATGCTTTTGTGAAAAGTGTTATTTCTCTAATTTCTTTGTCAGTGCCTTTGCTGTTTGTGTGCAGGAATGCTATTGATTTTTAATAGCAAAATTTTTAATTTTGTATCCAGCTACTCTACTAAATTTGGTTATTAAATCTACAAATCTTTTGGTGGAGCTCTTTGGGGTCAGAATTCTATGTAGAGTATCATGTTATCTACAAATAATGATAATTTAACATCTTCCCTTCCCATATTTACTCTTATTATGTCTTTCTCTTGTGTAATTGCTCTGGATAATGTTTCCAGAACTACATTGAATAACAATGGTGATAGTGGGCATCCTTGTCTTGTTTCTGATTTTAGAGCAAAAGCTTTCAGTTTTTGACCATTTAGTATAAAGCTGGTTTCTCATAGATAGCTTTGTTTTTTTAATTTTTTAAAAATTTTATTTAAAGAGAAAAAAAAGCAAAACAGGAAAAGGGGTAGAAACAATACAAAATTTCAAAAAAAAAAGCAGTAAGAAATCACTAGTTGATAAATTACATATTGTCTTCTTAGACAAAGTTGTTAAAGTTACAAAATTAAAGCATACAAAGTGGACATTCAAACAATGAGACTGCAAAGAAGTTCAGTGATCCAGTAACAACTTACCAACATGGTTATCAATCCTACACACTCAAACATACATGCAGCCATATCCTCTAGAGCACTTTCTTTTCTTCTTTTTACTTTTTAAGTCCATTATCTGGTTAGTTATATCCTGTTTCAGGTTGCTCAGTACCCTACTGACTTGTTTTGATGTTGTTATATACTTTTAATCACCTTATATAATTCTGTTGCATTGTTTTTGAGTTTCTCCTCATCCATGATCCATGGATCAGCTTTGGTGGAGTTGGGAGATTTTTGGAGGTATTTTGTTACTTTCTTATCTACTTTTTTTTTTTTTTTTGAAGGTAGCAAAATACAGCAGAACAAGAGAGAACAAACCCATGCGACCACACTGCAATAAAACTACCACAGAACCTCAGAGCAGGTCACCAGAACACAAACAATGGGCTCAATAGTACAGCCCATTTTGTTCACATTAGCTGTTCTTTCAATCAGGTAGAGGAAAATGGAAGGAAATAGCGAACTTTTAAAAACAGAATATTGAATAAAGCAGTACCATTAATCAAAACTGAGCAAAACAGTGATAAAAATATTTGCCTTCAAAGAGATGGTAGAAGGAAATCCCCCTTACTTGCCACGGTGTATACATTCATCCTCCAAAAAGATACTCAGACCGCCGGTGCCTACTTGCTAACAGTGGGGGGGGGGGGGGGAGATGGATCAATGTCTGATTCTTAGCCTACGCACCCGCAGGGCCCCAGCTGCTTACCAGGGCTGCCAGCAGGCTGCTTTATCTCCCAGCTCCCAAAGTTCCAACATGATACAGAGCTTAGGAGTTGCTGATAGTTCTCGCCCTGGTGTGCCAGTGGTTTGCCCCTCCACCAGCTGCTCACCAGGGTGGCGAGTAGGCCACCTGTTCTCCAGTGCCCAAAGTTCCAACTCTCATAGATAGCTTTTTATCAGTTGGAAATGAAGACTACCTATTCAAATTACCCATTAAACAATGAATAGATAGAGAAGTTGTGGTTCTTTTTTTATCGGTACCAGGGATCAAACTCCTGACTGTGTGCTTACAAGGCAAGGCGCTTATGCCACTGAACTAAATCCCCAGCCCCAAAGTTGTGGGTTTTTATACAATGGGGTACTACTCAGCCATAGAGAAGGATAAGGACTAAACCCAGGACTTCATTTCTAGGTAAATGAATGTATCTTGAGACCATACTTTTAAGTGAAATAAATTGGACACATCTGTGGAAATACCACAGTGTTTCTCTGGTGTAAGAAATCAAAAGTATAAATAAGGACCAAAATGTATAATAGATATTGTGAAATAGAAAGAAAATGTTCGAATGGTAAGGGGAACTAGGGAGAGGGAAAAAGGAAAGGAAGGGGGAAAAATAAAAATGAGAAAAGAGAGAAAAGATGGAAACAAAGCTTTTCAAATAAAGAAGGGGAGAAGGGTTGAAGGGAGGATGGGGAATGGGAAAAAAAGGAATCAAGATGTATCATGCACAGGTACAAATTCCCAATGATGAGTGTGTTCATTATGTACCTAGAAAATGTACCAATAAGCTTAATTAAATAAAAACAAATATGGGCTTGAATCCAATTTTTTAAATTAATTAATTTATTTTTTGGTACCAGGGATCGAACTCATGACCTCGAGCTCCCCAGGCAGGCACTTGTGCCACTGAGCTAAATCCCCAGCCCCTATTTATTTATTTTTTGAGACAGGGTCTCACTGTGTAGTTCAGGCTGGCTTTGAACTCCCTGTGTAGCCCAGGCTGGCCTGGAACTCATGGCATTCCTCCTGCCTCGGCTTCCTGAGTGCTGGGATTATAGACATGCTTCACTATGGCTGGCTTGAATCCAATCTTAATTAAGCTGTATGTGCTTGGAGAATTACTTACTCCGCGGAACCCCAGTTTCTTCATCTATCAAATTTCACAATAATATATATGCAGTATCTCTCTGAGCCTAACATGTTCTTCTGGTACAACTATACCAGTTGTTCATGGCTGATGCTTGCTCTGATGACCAGTTCCTATGTCACAAATATTATTATGTTAGAATTAGGAAAATCCACTCTCATTTGCCCTAGCAGGCCATGAACTAGTTAGCTGAGTTGGACTACCTTTCTATGCTGGTACCCAAAGACCAGTTATATTAGTAAAAGTTTGAGTTGGATATAGAGAAAAGGAAAATAGGTTAATCTAAAGCCATTTCTCTGTCCTATCGTGCATGCTTGATTTTACTCTTTAAGCCCCAGACAAATAAAATCTGTCTGTTGACACTGAATTCCACTTGAGTCCACTCTTTCAGGATATCAAATTCTCTAAGGCAGGCCCAGCTCCCCTTGCATCCCACATGAAACCCCCACCTTCACAACTCCTTCCATCTGTTCTTCTCTGCAACCCTCTCACGTTTTAGGCTGAGAAGCTTGGATTCTGGAGCTGCCCAGACTCCAGCTGTTTGATATTGTGTAGCAGACGGCAGCAAAGAAGGCAGGGGCGAAAGATTCCAGATGAAAGCAAAACTCAAAGAGAACTGGACCTCAGAGCTTTAATACTAAACTCAGTGGGTAACAACCTCCGTTAAATTTGTTCAGTCAGCCATTTAAGAGGAAAGAAGTTTCTCACACAGCCTGTATGGGTTTTTAGCAACAGGATGCTTCCACAGAGGGGAATCAATGTTCCAGGGACTGAGCAGAACAGAGTCTAATGCCAAAGCTACTGCTGAAAATTTAGAGGTGGGTAGTGTGTTGGTTTGCTTTATTCCAATGATTTTTTTCTTTCTCTTTCACAAAATACTGGTAATTCATTGGCAATTTTGGCTGCAGCAACAGAAAACCAACTATGGCCCTACCATACCCAACCTACCCTGCTTCTTTGGTGCTGCACAGACAGGCACAGTTTAATAATGAGGCTCACACTATGCCACTCTCCTGGTCACAGAAGGAAGGCTGACAGTGACTGCAAGGTCTTCATGAACCTCAAGGCAGAGCCAGAGGAAGAAAAGGAGTCATCAGATGATGGAAATAGTAGTGTGGATGCCTCCTTAGCACCTCTCTCAGTTCAGAAGCTGGTCCCATTTTCTTTGCTTGTTATTGGTTGGATTCACCAAATAGAAAATGGAATTCTTTGAGGTTTGATAGACCCAAGTTAAGAAGTGTGCACTTCTGAACCTCTGTTTGACATTATGGAAGGACTAAGCACACTAATCACACAGTGCATTGATTATTAATCCTTTTTAAATACATAAACTTTGCCTTTATCCAAGCAAGATGATCATGAGGTCAGTTATGTCCCTGTCCTTCTCTGATGGCACTCTTGTTCCTTTGACATAAGGGGTAAGTACTTTCTCATCTGGTCCAGCTCAACTTTTCAGGCTGACTCCTCTTATCTCACCTACCTGAATCCTTTGCCCTGCCATATCCTAGCCATTTCTCTAAGTTCCACACTTTCTTATGCTTTCCAGCCTGCCCAGTTTCTGTCATTTCTAACTTAAACTTTGTCTCTTCTCTTCATCTAACTTACTCTCCAGAACTTCCTGTAACATAATTTCCTCTAGGAAAACTTATCTGAGCCTCTTTTTAAAACTCAACCCTAATTATCCTTCTAAAGTTTTTTCTTGCCTTTATCTTGACTCTGGCATAAGCTTTGTAATTGTAGTGGTAGTGGTAGTGGTAATTGTGGATCTCTCTGTCTTTTCTTCTGGGTTGGAATTATTCTCAGATCAAAGGGCAATCCCTGTTCATTTCTTCTTCTATTGTTCAACATAGTACCTGGCACAGAGTGGGTGTTCAGTACATAAATGTAGTGAGCAGAAGAATGAATAAAGAATTAATACAGTCAAGTACTTTTGTTACAACGGTTGAAGCCTAGTGAATCTATGTGGCCTGGAATATCAAACAAATACTAATAATTTTGACCTGAGGTAAAATCAGTTTTAAAACAGAAACCTAGGCTCATTCTTAAGGCAAGTTGAGACTGGTTTGTTTTAGATACAAAGCTATATGACTATTATGTCCTGTTTTGTATTTAGATGTTAGTGGCATGTTTGAAATTATACCATGTGACAGATTTTGAGTAACATTTTTTAACTTTTTATTTTGAGATAATTTTAAGCCACATAAATTGTGAGAAATAATAATACAGAGACATCCTGCATGCCCTTCTCCCAGTTTTCCTCCCCAGCACAATATCTATCCTAATTAGAGTCTAATATCTTAATCAATAGACATCAACACATCATCTTTCTTGTCCAGATTTTGTCAGGTTTACATGTATATTCATTAGTGAGTAGTTATGTATTTTAAAAATAATTTGTCGATTCACAGCAATCTATAGATTCAATATAGTCCACATCAAAATCTCAATAGCATTTTTTTTTTACAGAAATAAAAAAAAATCCCATTCTAAAAGTAATAAGGACTCACGGGAAACCCTGAATAGTCAATAGAATTTTGAAAAAGAACAAAGCTGGAAGCCTCATACTCCTGTCAAAGAATAATACAAAGCAATAGTCATTAAGGTGGTATGAGAGTGACATAATGATAGATAAATCAATAGAACTGAATGGACAACCTAAAAATAAACCCTTGCAGATATGGATTTTGGAGAAGGGTGTCAAGACTACAATGGAGAAAAGAGGCTTTAATACATTATGACGAAAAAACAGGATATTTATAGCTTATACCATATCTAAAAATTAACTCAAAATGATTGAAAACCTCAAGCTACTAAACTGTTAGAAGAAACTTTAGATAATAAGTGTCAGGATGTTGGATTTGGCAATAATTTCTCAGATATGACATCAAAAAAGCAAACAACAAAATAAAAAATAGATGAGTATTAGTTTATCTAATTTGAAACCTTCTGGAAGTCAAAGGAAACAATGAACAAAGTGAAAGGATAAATTACAGAATGTAGAAAAGAAGTGATTGTTATACTGATAAGTGACTAATACCTAAAACACATAAGGCACTTCTTCAACCTGACAATAAGAAAAAAAAAATAATAATCTGATTGGAAAATGGACAAAGATCTTGGATTAGCATTTTCCCAAAGAGTATAACAAGCATACAGAAACATGCTTAACGTCTTTAATTATTAGGATCATGCAAATTTAAATCACAATGAGACATTACTTCATATCCAACAGGATGTTCACTACCAAAAACAATCACAAAATACCAAATGCAAGTGAGGATATGGAAAAATTAGAACTGTTGCATATTGTTGGTGGGAAGGTACAACTGTAGAGCCATTATGGAAAGTAATATGAAGGTCCCTCAAAACATTAAAAGCAGAATGATTATAGGATCTAGCAGTCCCACTGCTAGGAATATATTCAGAAGAACTGAAATTAGAATCTCAGAGAGATGGTTGCTCTTCTGTGCTAACTGAGGTACTATTCATTACATCCAAAAAAATAGAAGCCAGATGTTGACAGATGTATGGTAGAGAAAAGGTGGTATGTACATATAATTTATTATTATGCATCCTTTAAAAAAAAAGGAAATCTTGTCACATTCCACAGCATGGATCAATCCTAAGGATGTTATGTTTGCTAAATGAGTGAGCAATAAAGAAAAATACAATCTTAGGAAGCATCTAAAGTCAGCAAGATCAGAGAAATAAACAGTGGCCATAGGGAAGAGGTAGGAGAAATATTTCTTAGCTTGAGAGCTAGAAGCTGAAGAATCCTAGAGTTGTACTGTATAGCATGTGAACAAATGTAACAATACTGAACTGTACACCTAAAGAGTTGCTATGGCATAATTAATGTTGTGGGTTTGTATTACAACTAAAAAAGTAACTTGTGGTGCACTGTGTCAGTTACATCCAGCCCCTGAGTGACTACTGTCAGTAAGAGTTGGGGCCATTCCAAGCTGGCCCCACAAAAGATAGGCTCTAGTCTCTCCTAAAATTATTACAGCAATAAAATTCTTCTTTGGACTGCTGGTTTCTGCTTTGGACCCTGAAAGACCCAACTGTATAAATTTGTGCCTCTTCTAACAAGAAAGGATTGGTTTCCTGCAAGACCTCTATCTACCATTCTCTGCCATCTGACAACAGTCCCCAAGGTAGCTGCATGGTTTGAATATGGTTTGAGTGTGTCCCTCAGAGGTTTATGTGCTGAAAGCTTGGTCACTTGTTGAAGTGGTGGAGCCTTTAAAAAGTGGGACTGGTGAAATGTATTAGGTCATTGGAGACATGACCTTGGGAAAAAATTAATATAATTCTTATAGGACTCCAATCAGTTCCCACAAGTGTGAGTTACAAAACAAGCAAGGCTGGCCCTTTGCTTTCTGTCCTGCTGTGTGATTGCTTTCTCCTTTTGCATCATTCCCCCCACAATGACATCTGTCAAGTTATAACATAGCTGGAGAGGCCTGCACCAGAGACTAAATAGACAGGGCCATCCGATCTTGGTCTTTAAAACTCTGAAATTGAGAACTAAATAAACTTCTTTATAAGTATGCAACTTCAGGTATTTTGTTATAGCATCAGAAAACAGACCAATACATAACTTTAAGATACAAAATAAAAATTCAAGGTCTCAAGCAGAAGTGGTGAAGTCAAAATTTTTTTCTCTCACAACTCACAAGGCAGGTGACTGAAAAAAGACTATAATCTCCTCAATAAGTCATGCTAAAGAATAGGATAGAGGCAAGAGCAGTCACCTGCCAAATACACTGTGGAGCTGCCAGCCAGGAAAGGGGTGGAGGAGAGCCATTGCCTCGCTTCTCCTTGAGGTGACTGTGTTGCTTTTCTTAACACTCTATCCTTCCTACACTTGCACTCAAGGCCTCACCAGGGGCAAAGTGTGAGTAAGGTCATGGACTGGGGGAAGACTCAGAGCAAAGGATTGGGTAATTAAAAACTGACCCCAGGGAGGAGGAAGGGAGTGAGAGGAAGGGAGCTGAAGCTCCAAGCCTCTTGTGCATACTCTGTGGTCCCACTGAATTTCACTTGCAAAAAATTTCACAGGTTCAAACCCTATCTGCATGCCATGAAACTGCCAAGATACACCAATGCAAAACTCACCTGAAATTGCAATCTTTTACTCTTCTTGGGGTTATGATCCTGCTCTTTCCTCTTCAGTGAGTTCTAGGACTGATGAGAGAGGACAGTGAAACTTTCTTACATTTGATCTTTCCTCAATGAATATGATAGATATTAGCAAAATCTCACTTGCTTTAAAGAAAAATAATTTGCTCCTGTATGTCTCATGTTTTAAAAAATATTAGTCTTGAATCAAACTGCTTTAGGAACACCATAACCCCTTAGCTGTCTGAGAGAGAAACACAGTTATCCTTCTATCTTCCTTTTACTTTACAATTCACTATCAGTGTTCACTACCTCTGGTGCTGCATATCCTAAATTTCTTTAGAATTCATAATCACTCAACCCCTTCTGCAACTGCCCTGATGCAAACTTCATCATTTTTTACATGGAAAATTACAGAAGCCTCTTGATTAATTTCTCTGTCTTCCATCTTCCTCAATCCCTAGTCTTTTGCCATATGCCTCATGGAGACAACTTTAGAAATGGCAAATCCCTGGAGCTGCAAAAGAAGGGATAAAAGAAAGAAAAGAAATGAGTTTGATTATATAATATCATTGCTAAAATTGTTCACTGGCCTCATTGACTACTTTTAGGATGAAATCAGCTCCTTAGCAAAGCACACTTAACCTTTCACACTGATCCTAAGCAAGTACCTCCACAGCGTGAATGCCATTCATTATATTCCTTCACCATCAGGAATTTTTAATAACATTCCCGGATCATTTACCTCTCCAGCTCTTTGTGTATAAAGTGCCCTTGCTTGAGAGTATCTTTTCTGACCTCTTCAACAAACTCCTACCAAATTTCTTCACCAAAGCTAATCCTACAACCTAAATTGTTAGTTTCTTGGTACTATTTGCCCATCACAGTCTCCCAAGCTGAGAGAGGTCCCTATTTTTTTTTTGGTACCGGGGATTGAACTCACGACCTCATTTTTGCCAGGCAGGTGCTTAAACCACTGAGCTAAACTCCCAGCCAGAGAGAGGTCCCTATTATCTAAGAAGTTCTATACCATAATGTTTACCCTTACCAAAACACATACTGCACTGTTCTATAGCTAACTGTTTCAGCCTGCCATATTTCTCAGTTGGAAGCAATACCATTCACATCTTCAGTTTTTCCTACCAAATGTAGAACCCATGAGGTCCAGGCCTGGGACTTTACTGTTGTGGTCCTAATGCTTTATATAACTTCTGGAATAAGGTAGGAAATGTGCAGATATTTGCTGAGGAAAGCAATATAAGGGGAGAGGGAAAGAGGAAAAACGGACCATCTTCCAGCCTGGAATATCTTTTTCCTTTCCAGCTGTGGTACACATCCTCCTCCATTAGCTGCTTGATGTCTTAAGAGTCTACACAAATTGATGAAAATTTTTCCCTCACTTTGGGGCTTTTTCATGTGAAACATAGAGGTGCCAATACTTTTTCCCTCAGGAATAACAGACTGATAACATTATTTTAAGGTATTTTGGCAAATAAACAGAATTGACTGAAGATATGCAACACGAATAAGTTCCAGTTTTTTGAACAGGGAAAAATAATCTAAAGCTGTAACACGCTTTTAGCAAAATTCATAGAGCTATGCTCCACAACGAGAGGTTCATACTGTACATAAACTTAAAATCAACCAGAATGACAGGAGGTGGAGGGGTGAAGGGTAGGCAAAATGGAATAAGTACTGTAAAAATTAAATCTATATTATAAATGAATAACATAACCTTAATGAAGTGTGGAGAAGATAAGGACTAATCTTTGAGAAACTATTTTTTTTTGGAGGAGGTATTACAGTTTGTGTCTAGATGTCCCCCTAAAGCTTCAGGTGGTCAATAATGGCTTTTCAGAAATGTCTGGACCTAGGGTTTGTGATTAGTCCATTGTCTATTGCTGGGATTAGTGGTGAGAGTGCTACACTTGCCTTAGGGCAGGTAACCTGCATACAATACAAGGAAGAAAAAGAGGCTGCTTCCTTCTTTTCGCTCTTGCTTTTGCTGACTTCCACAGCTATGAGCTATTGTTCCTTTGCCATGCCACTCTGCCTTTGAACCAGCTGGCTGTGGACTGAAATCTCTACAAACTGTGAGCTGAAATAAACTTTCCTTTGTTTAATTGGGGCATTGGGTATTTTGTCTCAGCAACAAGAAAAGTAACTAAATAATATAAGGGGAGAACTATTCTGACAGATATTGTGAGGCTAAAGACGAGCTCTGTACAAATGCTGTACCCTAGTTAGTAAATCAAATTCTCATATAGGTAGTTGTATGTAATACTAGAGTTAAACAAATAACTAAATTCTGATGGTGGGATAGAGTCAGAGATGTCAGTAGGAATTTATGATTTTAAAATATATATATACAAAGATATGTAAAGAAATATATATGTAGTGTAGGTACAGTACTTTGTGCTCCTAATATTCATGCATGTCTACTGAGAGGACCAAAAAGCAATGATACCCAGGTGCACTTGGCATCCCTAGCACCCAAATTTTGACTTCAGTAAAAAGAATTACAGATTATTGGAAAAGTGTTTGATGCCAAGGTTAGAGACGGAAAAATTTATGATGAGCTAGGAGTATGTTATGTTGCCAAAAAAAAAAAAAAAAGTGAAGAAGTGCTTAAGTGGCCAGAGGTTTAGCTCAGTGGCACAAGCACCAGGTTGGCAAGTACAAGGTCATGAATTCAGTCCTCAGTACAAAAAAAAAAGAAGTGCTCAAAAAAGGGTTAGGAGGGGTTGGTGAAAAATTAAAGGAATCAATCTGTGGCCAAAAATGGAACAACAACAAGAATAATTATATTAAATTATAATTTTAAAAAACACAATAAACATTCATGGATCAATTATTATGTTAATATATAATTTAATTAACAAAGTAAAAGGGGAAACTCTTGATTATAGAAGATTTTCAAATAATAAATGTAGAAGGAATTAATGAACTAGGAAGCATTTATTAGACCATTATAGCATTAAATTGTAAGTCAAGATCTATAATAGATGTTAAAATTAGTGAGTAAAAGTTGAGATAAACAGGATATTTACATAGTCTCAAAATATTAGCCCCATATATTTATTAATCACATTTAAAAAATTACAATTCATGTGATGAAACCTAATAGGTATTATTTTAACAGAGCAAACACTGTTAATTCTACTAGAATTAGGAAATACTGACATTATATACCCCCAGTATGACATGTTGAGAATGGCATATCACTTCTGAGGTATTTTTACCAAAAAATGGAAAGCACTGTAGAAACTAAAATTGAGGAAAATTTTGCAAAATGATTGACCAATACTCCTCAAATATGTTAAGGTCAAGAAAGGAACTATCAAAGATTGAGAAGACCAAGGAGACACAACTGAATACAGTGGAGTGGGGAGATCCTGGATTGAATCCTAGAAATAAAGACAAGGATTAGTTGGGAAAACATGGCGAAGTCCAAATAAAGTTCATAGTTGAGCTATTAGTTTTGATGGACTTGGTTATTAAAGATAACAACAGGGGAAAATGACTGAAGAATATACAGAAACGCATTGTATTGATATAGGGAAATGAGACTCCCGACCTAGGAGTTTGTGTTCTCTAAAATTGCAGAATGAATTTTAGGAACAACGAAGGTTAAAAGCAGAATATATTTATTGAGAGAAAGCAAGCTTCTGTCTGAGAGAGACAAAAGAGGTCTCAAGAGGGTTGCCAAGGACTCTGTCTTTTCTAGGAACTTTTATAGAGTAAAATCATAGGGTGAGACGGGTTCAAGGTGGGGAAAACTGGAAACTCACAAGGCAGATGGGCATAAGGTGGGACAGAACTATGGTTAACCAATAAGATTAATAGTTCAGGCAAAATTGATTAAATTGGGGACAAATAGGGAAGCCAGTCAGGTAGAAAGTGGCATTCTTAGAGAGATGTGACTCATCCCTAGGGGGTTGGGATGGTGACTCCTTACTTCCTCAGGGTGACTGGAACTATTTAGAATATCAGTTCTTAGGATATGTATGCATTTGCCTGGTCTTTTATCTTGAGGCCTAGCCCACAGCAGGAGGTGTCTGTCTCCCCCATAATTGCAAGGCATCTGGGCTTCTGCACTTGCTCCTTTGAGGACCTAGCCCTGTCTCACTGCCTATAGTATTTCTAACTCAGCTGCCTATAACAGTATCATATTTGAAACTTCTCTCAGTCTAAAATTAGTGAAATACAAAATTGAAGAGTGAATGGGATCATGCAGGTAAGAAAGGATAAAAAAGTTAAAATTTCTGAGAAAGAACAAAATATACTGTGGGAATAAAAGAGAGTTTAGAATTGCTTAACATAGCAGGGAGATGGAGTTTAATTAGGGCGTATTCCAGAGCTAAAACAACCACTTTTAGGTCTTGCTTTGCATGTTTCATGTTACACCACTCTCCAAAAGAAATAAATGTACAAACAATAAAAATAATATAAGTGCTTGTCTAGAAGCCAGGGTGAAGGTCGCCTACAGATTCTAGGGGTCTGTATCTCAGAAGTCTTCCCCCCTACAAATGGAATAGGAAAATCAAATCCCAGAGTTATCTTAGTGAATATGGAAATAACACAAGAGGGTTAGTCTTTTTGGTTCAAATATTGATCAGTACCTGTTAGCATGGTGAAGGTGTCCATGCCTCTGGGCCTGTGAACACAGCACATCCTTGCACAACTCAAGTGGATCTTGCTACATATCATACCTCACACGAAAACCAACTCCCCCTTCTGTCTGTCACATTATTTCTTAGACACATTAAGACATCCACTTACACAAGCACATTGCATAAGTTTGAGATCTATGCTATGCTTAAGATGAGGTGAACAACTCTTACTGTATATTAGAGTTATAGTTTAATTCTCACAGATAATTGTTTTCAGGTTTTTGAGATACTTTAAGTATGAAGTACTGAGCAAGCAGCATAGACAAGTGATATTTTCATTACCCACAATGGACTCTGCAGTCCACTCTATCGTCAGCTGTAACACACTGTCCATTACCCCACCCATCTCTCTCTCTATGAAGGACGTTTGAAATGAACAAAACATTGACTGCGTTAGCCTGGAAGGTGAACTATATCATCTACTGAGCATGTTCACCTTCTTCTCACTGCTACCAGTTTAATGGCTGGTGAATTGAGGGTCCAAAGATCAATTCTAAAGATCCAATTCCAATCCTGTGTCTTTAAGCTAGTTACAGTTTGTCTTCTCATCTGTGAAGTGAAGAAAATGGTAAATACTTTTCACAAGATTATTTTGGGAACCAAAGGAGATATTTCAAGTGCTTTTTAATGATTGAAACATATTGTAAATGTTAAACTTCCAACACAGTTTTAAACATATGGCATTTTAAAAAATTTTTAAATAATATACTATTTCAATAGTTTATTTCTATGAATGATGGATAGTCTTGGTAAAAATCAAACAACTTTGTAACTGCAAATTATAAGAGAGCTAGATCTAGAAATTTGACACAGTAATGTCTTGACATTTTAGAGGAGAAAGGTAATTGCAACCTCATTTACCTTTTTTAATCAAACTATGTTGAAATAAGCAAATTTTGAACAGAAAGCTATAGACAGTTCTTTCATATTTCAAGTGTAAATGTATTTTAATATGCCAGAGGGGTGGTGCATGCCTGTAATTCCAGCACTCTGGAGGCTGAGGCAGGAGGATCATTGCAAGTTTGAGACCAACCTGGGTTACCAAATGAGCTCAATGCCATCCTGAACAGCACTGTGAGACCATCTCAAAAAGATAAAAAAAAAAGTACTTCAATAAAGAAAGTTCCATTTTTCTTTGTCTGTTTAGATGATATTACAGTAAAAGGCAGCATGTGAACTGCGGAATATAGTTAGTGAAAACACAAGTATTGTAAAGATAAACTAACTTTTTCATATGAAAAAAATCAATGATTACACAAATTTAACATAATTACAATGAGTAAAGCAAAGACTAAATAGAATATATTTTCAATTTCCTGTTTGACACAGGTATTAATAAACTTCAAAATACCAGCCAGGGATTTAACTCAGTGGCTTAAGTGCCTGCCTTGCAATCGCAGGGTCCTGAGTTTAATCCCCGGTATAAAAAAAAAAAAAATCTAACAATTTAGCACCAATAGCTACTAGAGTCAAATAGCATGAAAATAAGATTCCTAAATCTTAGTTAATATTAACATCTTAAAACACTTAATTTTCATGTGAATTCTGTAACCAAGTGTCTCTTCTATACTGTGGAAACTGGACAAAAGCACTGTCTTTTTCAGGATTCCCCAGAATTTTCCTGGAATCAACTGTCATTATTTGGGAGTATGTCACTATAAAATGTGGCAGGCCATTAGAGCTCCTCTGCTGCCCCAGGCTACTTTTTACAACATGCACTGGGAAATGATTTCCATCAAGATGGAGGCCTGAATGAGCCCCTGCATTAGCAATGCATGAGCGTAAATGTCTTTGGCCAGATGTCTCCTTGGAGTGCATTGTATCCCTAAGCACAGGACACTAGGAGAGTGGAGAGAGGAATACCCCCAGGTACAGGAGCTTCAAAACCAAACTTTCCGAAGTCATCAACCGTGCTAAGGGCACAGCATAAGTCTATATAATGGTTGATGACCTGCTACTTCTTGACACCTATTTAGAGTCCTGACACCTACTTTACATTCAATCAGTCATGCATGAAAACATACTTCTAGATGGAAGTCAAAATGAAAAGCTGGCTCAGCTGCAATTGGAAGTGTAGAAGTACATAGAAAAAAATGAGTAAAAATTTTTTTAAAAACTTTGAGTTTTTTAAACATTGAGTGATGAAAAAACAACTCTGCAGAAAATGAATGATTAGATAACGTTAAAAATGGAAATGCGTGGTCTTCCATTCTTTTAAAAATTGTGATATATGGTCTCATAAATGAAGGACTGTGCAGAAGATCCTGAAAATTCATTAGGGAATTCTGGAGTTCAACATGAACTAACTTTGAAAACATATGGCATTTTTTAATGTAAAAAAAGAAAGAACCACAAGGCACAGATTTCTAGAAACCATTTCAGTAAAAGGATCCTTTTTGTTGTTTGTTTTTTAACTAAAACATATTTTTCTGCATTTAGCTATGTAGTCAGATATTTGACACAAGGATTCTTTTCTATAGTGTCCTTAGCAGTGTGAACCAATCTGGTTGCCAGGCTCATAAAAACAGAAGGCTGTTGATCATTAGTCTGTGTAAAACATAGCACTTGAGCATCTCACTTGGAAAGCGCTTTTTAGCTTGTTTCAAGAGGTGGCGCTTAGCAGTGAAGAGAGTATTGTATGCCTGAATGAGTGCACCAAAACACCAGGACAGACTGGGGTGTAGACACCCACTTATGTGTGGAACTGCCTTTTTACCTAATTAATCCTCTCCTTACAAGCCTGAACACAGCCTGTGAACTTCACATTCCACTGGTAACTGGAACTCTGGATCCTACAAAACCTGGACGCTTTCATGGAACATTATTTGTTCAGGGTCCTTGAAGTAATGATATCTAATGGAGCAGAAGCAAAGAGAAAATGACCCAGGCTTTAGAGAGAACCACCGATTTCCATCACAGATCTGGCCCTGTCACTCCCCTGCTTAGAAACCTTACAGCGCCCGCTCCTGGACTGACTCCAAACTCTTCTCAACTAACTCTGGCCTCTTTTTCTAGGTACATATTCATGCCACTCAACACCCTACCTCCTCCCCCACTCCTACCAATCTCCGGGCCAGTATTTTCTACACTTGATCTTAGCCAATCGGCCGAGAAGCGATTCTGGCCAGTATTTCCTAATGTGTGATTTGCAGACTACCTGTAGCGAAATAAATTGATAATGCTTCTTTAAAATGTAGATGACCTTGCTGCACCTCAAGACCACTGAATTAAAATTTCTGGGTATAAAGTCCTCAGGAATCTGTATGTCAAAATGCCTCCTTTTTAGGAGACACTGATCTAGCCACTCTCCACAAATCTTTACTCTTTGAATATAACAGGCATTTTATTTCTTGGTTTCTCAGCCTTTACTTTTTTTCTCCAAAAACTTATCAGGTTTTCTTTATTGAGTGTGCCTTATACCTCAAGTGTGGGTAGTATATTAGGGCTTCAAGGCCCAGACCTTTCCTGATCTTTCTAAACCAATGAAATTGGTTATACTGAGTACCTGAGTATAAGGAACGGTGTGAAGAGAGGAATAGATGTGAATTAGATGTAATGTTTGTACCCTGGATGCTTGCTCAGAGGGACAGACTTCATGTGCCTAAGCCTCTTTTCTCTTAGATGACAGGCTGTACTCTTGGATCCTGTGGAGATCTAGGCCACTTCACATGGGGAGGGTCTGTGGCCCTGAGATGCAAAGGTGCTTTATAACCAGCATGCTTTGCATGCAGACACAGCAGAGGGGTTTTCCTAAAATGGCTTTCACTGAAGGAATTGCCAAAGTATTTTTCTAATTGGTTTGGTTTGGATATAAAACTTATAGAGGGCAAAATGAAGGGTGTTGTATTTAAATATCCTTCTTTAGATCTTTTAAGAATTTTTATCGTTAATATGCTTGCAGTACATAATGATGACCTTCATCATGGGGAGGTGGCACAAGTACATAGCACATCTCAATTCCTTTTCTTCATCCCCTTCCCTTCCCACCTCCTCGCTTTCCCTCCTTCAGTCTTTCGATCTGCTTTCCTTTTGCAAAGACCTATTTCCTATTGTTCACCTTTCATTGTTCTCTTTGATGCATTTATATTTTGGGCTTCTCATATAAGGTAAACCATACAATATTTAAGCTTATATGCCTGATTTATCTCACTTGTCATGGACTCAAAGTGCATCCATTTTCCTATAAATGACTGGAGGTTATCTGAGAAGCTCACGGCAGAACAAAGCGTCTGAGGCTGGAGGGTATCCATGGGCACATACCTCATTAAATATGTGCTCAGTAAAAGGATGAATCAATGAGGGATCAGTCTGCTTTACAAACTTCTAAAAAGTAAGAACCTGCTTCTGGTTGTTCTGGCCTGGAATGTGAGTCTCAGACACTCAATGCCCATCACATTCTGGGACTTCGGGTTTAACCATGGGGTGTGGAGGAGGGGGCATGTTATGCTCTCCATTTTACACTTTTCAGTTTTAATGTGTCTAAATGGTATTTCCCCCTAGTTTTGCAAATCCATTTGCTCTTTATTTTCCCATCCTATGTCTGTCACTTGGTGCTTTCAGTGTTTCTTCGACTCTTCTCACCTAGTTTCCTGCCACCCCGCCCCCACCCCGTTCCCTCCTCCAGGCCCACATCCTGAGGATGAAGGCGGGCGGGATTAATCCAGCGGGAACACAATGTCTGCGAGCCAGGACAGACACACTAAAGCCACTAAAGCGTGCAGCGGTGATGAAAGGGAGCTCTGATGGGCTCCGTCAGGAATCCTCAGAAACGCTGAGGGGAAACATTTGCTAACCCCTCTGCTGGCTCCACGCCTCTGGGCCCCACAAGGGGAGCATATGGAGAAAAGCTGAGGAGGAAGAGCAGTGAAACTAGAAAGTCTCCTTCCCTCCACCCCACACCGAGCAAGAGACTTCTCCAGAACTACAGTTCTTTCTCTCTTTTCCTGAAAGACCTTAGGTCTTTCAGCAAACTGAGTGATCACAAGCTGATTTAAGCCTGAGGTCACTGAGGGACTGCTGTAAAGCACCTTGGGAAAGAAGATTGTGGGACCTACTTCTGATAGCAAAGAGAAAGACAATCAGAGAGTAAAAAGTTCTCCTTAGTTCTGTGTCTAAAATAAGGTCCATGGTGTGTGTGGATGTGTGCGCAATCATGCAGATGTATACACCTGTTTAGTCCTACTTTCTCTCCAAGTCCATCCAATTAGCAAAGATTTGCCTAACACAAAATGTACCGTTATGTAGGACAAGAAATAGCATTTTATTGCCTAGTGGATTTGGTCTTCTAAACACCACAAATTTCAACCTAGGTTAACCTAATTAACCAAATAAAATGACTGCTGTACCCTTTGCAGAGGAGATATGAAAATCAAGAGGATTCTTTGTATTTATTCACTGTTAGTTTTTTTTTGGTCCCATTGGTCTCCATTGTTTAGAGCCATCCCCTTTCCAAGTGTTGTCCTTTCATGGTTATTTGGATCACAGTCACCCCCCCTCCCCGTGTTTCCTTGGGCTGCACTCTAATTATTTGAACATAACTCCATTCATGTTCTCTACCTCTGTTCCTTTCTCTTCTCAACATTTCGTTTCTCCACCTCCGCTATCCAGATAGGCAGGGGCTGCACTCTGGCTAATGGCTTTGGGTGTTTAGAGATAATAAATGCTGGGTTTTTAAGTAGTCACAGTTCAAAAGCTCCCCATTTCCTGAGGGCTTGAATTTCAGCCCTTTCTCATAATACTTTGACATAAATTAGTTTATCAGATTTATCTGTTTTATGCTTAAGTGGTAAAGTGTAGGACTTTTAATTTTCCTCTGGAAAAACTTGATAGCAACAACATTCAATGGTTCAAGAAATAATTTTTAAATGTTAACATGTGTAAAGCACTAAATGTAGAAGGCAGAGATGTGTGTGACAACTGCAGAAGGGAATTACTTCTTCAAAAGACAGAAAAGTAAATCTAATGATGTTAGTGAACCAAGTAATTTTTAAGTCCTACCGCGTACCAGCTACTGTGCTCAGTCATGAAAACATGGGGTGAATATTCAAGTCTCTGCCCTCAGGAAGCTCATAGGGGCCTTCAGTAACAGATAGTTTGAGAGTCTTAGCCAGTGTCTGGAGGGAGCCCCAGAGTTTAGAGGACTCAAATAGGCATGGAAAGCAGGTGAAAAATATCAGTGAAGGCTTCCAGCAGGAGGTAACACTTCAGTGGTGGTGTGTTAATAAAGGAAATAAAGTATGAGACTTCTAGCTGAAAGAAGGGAGGCAGAGACAGTTTAGGAGGAGAAGGAATCTGATAATTGGATGGACAAAAGAAGAGACAGATTACAGTGAACTTTCAATGCTAGGCAAATTTCAGTTTTTATTTCATAGTCATTGGAAAGGAGTAAAAGACTTTTGGATGGGAAAGTGACATAATTTTCAAGTCAAACTAGAGTAGCTAGTTAAAGAATTATTGTAATAGCTTAGGGTGAGATGTAGTAAGATTCAGAAGAAGACAGTGGAACCAAGACGAAAATAATAGATGACTATGAGAGAGATGAGTTTCTAGTTGAATGTAGATAGTAGTAAACTAATAACTGAGTCTTTAAAAGTAATGACATTGAGATACAAGGACAGGGGCTCTAAGGGTGCTCATGTGGTTCCTGCCACTCCTCTTCTCTGTTACTGAAAAGTGTACCTGTTACTGAAAGCCTAGTTCTAGTCTTTGTCCTGCCCCTGGATATACAAAAGGAGCTTTGTCTGGTACTAGCTGCAGTCCTGCTCCAAAGCACAAACTGTCACCTATAGAGAGGAATGCATATATGGTTCCCCTGCCACCTTACTTGTGTAATTTCCATGCCACCCTCTCCAGCACCTTGTCTGATTGTGCACTGCTGTCAGGACTGGGTGTGAGTGCTACATTAGGATTGCTGAGGTGCCAAGAACTGCCTCTCCCCATGCAACTAGGCTGGCTCCACTGACTAGTCAAAAGATGAATGCTTCAGGTCCCATAACATTGCTAGGATTTCCTTTCAAGTAGGGAGTCCTTGACAGTAGCTTTATCAAAATCTGAGGGAATTCCCACTGTTTGATAGGGCTCACCACTTCCATTGTATGATTATTTACATAGTGAGTACCTCATACCCACTGTTGTCTGTATCACATCTGCCTGAACTGCTAGAGTATCCCCATTCTTTTTAATTTTTTTTTGTGTGTATGGTACCAAGGATCAAACTCACTACCTTGTGCTTACCAGGCAGGCACTTACATCACTGAGCTAAATCCCCAGCCTGAGTATCCCCATTCTTTCATGGGCTATAGAGACAGGGGATCTACTCTGCCAGCATATGTACTGTGCCTAGAGCCATTAATCACAGCCAAACAAACTGTAGGAAAGCTACAAAATGGCTAAATAAAGACAACATTGCATAACAAACTAATATCATAGGACACATCTTCAAATGGTAGAGGTACTCAAGCCATAAGTTATATAAATGTCAAGAAAGGTTCATAAGAAATATGAATAAAATAAAAGCAAAGTAGTGTGATGCCTCCAAAAAGCATAATAATCCCATAACAACAGACTTCAAAGAAATTAATACAAATGAAATGTCTGGAAGATAATTTTTAAAATGATTATTTAAAAAGTTTCAAGACACCTGCCTTGCAAGTGTGAGGTCATGAGTTTGATGCCTGGTATAAAAACCAAAAACCAAACAAAACAAACAAACAAAACGCCTGCTTGGTAAGTGTGAGGTCATAAATTTGATCCCTGGTACAAAAAAAGGCTGGGGATTTAGCTCAGCAGCATAAGAGCCTGCCTGGCAAGTGTGAGGTTGTGAGTTCGATCCCAGGTACAAAAACCAAAAAAACAAAAAACCCCACCTGCCTAGCAAGTGTGAGGTCATGAGTTTGATCCTTGGTACAAAAAAGAAGGCTGGGGATTTAGCTCATAAGCGCCTGCCTGGCAAGTGTGAGGTTGTAAGTTTGATCCCTGGGGCGGGGTGGGGGGAGGTTGTTTCAAGAGATTCAAGAGAAACATGATTAATTGAAATTATGAAAGAAATGTAAAATGTGAATGAAAAATTCAGCAAAGAGATGGAAATAGTTTTTAAAAAATAAAACAAAAATCTCAATAAGCTTAGTAAGTGAAATAAAAAATGTATTGAAAGTTTCAACAACAGAATGGAGCAAGTGGAAGAAAGAATATCTAAACTTGATAAAAATTCTTTAGAAATAATTTAGTCAGACAAAAAAAAAGAAAAGAAAAAAGTAAGAGTGAAGACAACATTCAAGACCTTTGAGACACCATTAAATGAACAAACATCCACATTTTTGGAATCCCTAAGGTAAGACAAAAAATGTTCATGACATAGACAATTGATCAAATAAAATAATAAAAGAAAATATTCTTAATCTTGGGAAAGTTATGGACATGGACATTCATATTTACAGAAAGCATTAAGGTCTCAAGTAGACATAACCAGAAAAATATCTTTATGGCATATCATAGTCCTAATATCAAAACTTCAAGACAAAAAATATTCTAAGATGTGCAAGAGAAAAGCACTGTCACAATGAAGTGTATTTCTATAGACTAACAGCAGATTTCTCAGCAGGCACTTATAAAAAAAAATGGAACAATGTATTTCAAACCCTGAAGCAAAATGATTACCAACCAAAAATAATGCAGGGAATAAGGCTATCCTTCAGAAATGAAGGAGGAATAAAGATCTTCCAAGACAAGCAAAAACAAGAAACTCATCACCACCAGATCAGACTTGCCAAAGATACCTATGGGAATCTTAAATCCAAAGTGAAAGATAATTACCATATGAAAAAGTGTGTGAAAGTACAAATTCCACTAGAAGAGTAGGTACACAAAAGAGAAATAGGAAATAAAAACATATCATTAATATAATAAAACACCAAATCAAAAGATGAGCAAGAGAAGAAGGAAAGAACTTAGACTAGCCAAATGGATTAAAAAACCCCACAAAATCCAACAGTATGTTGCCAATAAGAGACTCGCCTCACTAGTAAAGACACATGCAGACTGACAGTGAAAAGATGAAAAGTATTTTATAAGTAGATGGAAAGCTGAAACAAATAAGAGTAGTTATATTTATATCTGATAAAATAGACTATGTAAGGAACAAGGAGTCAATGAACAAGAAGATATCATTATAAATCTATATGCACCTAATGCTAGAGCACCCAATTTTATAAATCAGACACCATTATGTCTAAAGTGAAAGATAAGTTCCAATATAATAATAGTAGAAAATGTCAACACCCCATTTTCATTTATGAGCACATCATCCACATGAAAAATTAATGAAGAAACATAAGAATTAAACTATACTATAGATCAAATGAAATTAAGACATTTATAGAACAGTTCATTTAATAGCTACAAGGATATACATTCTTTTCTTTAGCACATAGAAACTTCTGTATAGTAGAACACATATTAGATCACAAGACCAGTCTTAAGTTCAAAAAAAATCATATACTGTGTATTTTCTCATCACAATGGAATAAAATAAGACCTCAAGAATAAAAGAAATTGGGGCTGGGGATTTAGCTCAGCAGCATAAGTGCCTGCCTTGCAAGCAGGCGGTCTTGAGTTAGATCCCTGGTACCAATAAAAAAAAAAGAATAAAAAAATTTTAGAAATTATTTACATACATGGTAATTGAACAATAGCAGGTCATCTAAGAAATAAAAGGGAAATTTTAAAAATTCTTGAAACAAAAGAAAATGGAAACAACATAACAAAAATCTGTGGAATACAGCAAAATCAAGAGAAAGAAAAAAGATTGATTTCAATTAACAATCTAATGACACACATTTCAAGAATTTGGAAAATCAAGAATTTAAACCAAATCTAAAATTAGTATAAGGAAATAAATGAAAAATGTGAAAGAAGAAATGAATGAAATAGACATAAAAAAACAAATACACAAACTAAACTAAGCTGCACCTGGTGGCATATATGTGTAATCTCAGCACTCTGGGAAGCTGATGCAGGAGCATCACCAGTTCCAGCCCAGCCTGGGCAGTCTGAGACTTAGTGAGACCCTGTTTCAAAATAAAACGGGACTGGGAAAATAGCTCAGTGAAAAGACCCTGGGTTCAGTCCCCGGAACCACAAAAATAGAGAAACAAATAAACAAAACAAAAGATCAATGAAATAGATTTAAAAAAATAAAATCTACAAAGTTTTAGCAGGACAAGTCAATAAAAAAGGAGAAAAGGGGCTGGGGAGTTAGCTCAGCAGCATAGGTACTTGCCTGGCAAGTGCGAGGTTGTGAGTTCAATCCCTGGTACCGAAAAAAAAAAAAAAAAAAAAAAAAAAAAAAAAAAAAAAAAAAAAAAAAAAAAAAAAAAAAAAAGAGAGAGAGAGAGAGAGAAGATCAAAATAAGTAAAATTAGAGATGAAAAGGAAAACATTACAACTAAAATCACAGATATAAAGAGGATCAGTATAGATTATTGTGAAAAACTGTATGCTAATTAGAAAATCTAGAATAAATTAGAAAACCTAGCAGATGACCTATAAAAAGTGTACTGCTAAATCATAAAAAACTTGAACACATCAAAAACGACTAATGAGATTGAACCAGTCATAAATCTTCCAACAAAGAAAAGTCTGGGTCTATATCACTTCATTGATGAATTTGACCAAATTTTTAAGAAACTAATACTAAGCCATCTCAAAGTATTCCAAAGAATTGAAAAGGAAGAAATGTTTCCAAATTTATTCTACGAGACCAGCATTTCCCTTCCTTCACAAAGAAAGATCGGGTAAAGAACGTGTGAAAATAGGGGCTGAGAGTTTGGCTCAACGACGTAAGTGCCTGCTTGGCAAACGCGAGGTCATGACTTCAATCCCAGCACAAAACAAAAAACAAAACAAAACAACGTGAGACAAGGTTCAGTCTAAGAAAGTTTCCTCAAAGCTGTTAGGCAGTTCTTGAGATGCTGTTGCCTATTGAAGGAGTTCTTCATGTCCCTTGGGTGCACATGGGGATCCCTGACACACTTGAACCATGGCGTAGAGGGGGTGGGACGTGGATTTCAGTGCGTAGCACAAGGGCTCCAGGTCTGTAACTGGGAGATCTGAAAAATGTGTTCAAAACAATGACAGGTGATCCTTTTTGAAACTTTAAATATTTTACCATGGTGAATATTTTACAGAAAAATTTATATAAATATATTTCTCGAAATATGAGACAACTCCCAGATGACGTGTTAGAAATAGTTACTTTGGTCTAGTAAGAACAGATTTGGAAAGGGTAAAAGGTATGACTGTTCCTTTTTTATTGTACTTTTAGGACCACCTTTTTAAATCCATATGTTTTTATTACTTTGATCATTTTTGTTATAAGAAAAAAAGGACAAAAAGACGTCAATAAAAATACTGTTGTAGGAGTGGGAAAATAAGTTTAGTTCTACATATTAGTTAATAACAGTTATTGAATACTTTATCATTAATTACCAAAATATTTCTAGGAGATAAGAAATATTATTCTCATTTAATAGGATTAAACCTTAAATGAAGGGTTTTGCTAAAGATCACACAAATGGTAAATGCTAGTCTGAACTTGAATCTAGGGCTAGATCTGTGCTCTTTCCGCAAGTAAAAGGTGAAGAAGCATCTGACCGTAGAGCTGTGTGAACAGACTGTCTCCTGATCCTCGGATCCTAGGTGAGCATAAACAATGCCATGGCTCAGTGGAACTGCCACATTTCTGAAGGAATCAGTGTTGATTACTGTTTAACTACACTTTACATATTTAGTCTTTTAAATCTTCTCTGAGAAATCATTCTTTCTAATCCCTTAATCATCCTTGAATATCTTCTTATAATAAAAATGTACAAAGAAACAAGCCTATGACTGTGACCCGGAAGCTATCTGCAGAAGTACTGCAAGCTGCATTAAGTCAGTAGCCTATTTCCTCTGGAGGTGAACCTGGCATGGGCTACCCAGCCCTGTGCGGGTACACTGTCCAGGAACCTGCCCAGAGGACAAGCTGCTGGCTTCCTTTGTTTATCTTACAGATTGAAAGAGACTTTACTTATAAAGAGCTATCTTTCCTGACAACATATCAATTTTCTGCCTCAGCTCAATGGAGACAACCCCTGGATGTCTGATACAAGTATTAAAAAGATCTGTTTTGATGGTGCCTCCTCCTGTGTTGACTTTGATTGACAATAGAAAAGAAAGTGAGAGGAGACCATTGGCTATGGAATTACTGTCTTTGGCCTTAGAATATGTGAGTTCATGAGCAAGATATGCTATTTCACTGCTGTAGGTGGACAGATGACTGCCAAGTAGCACAGGCTTATCTTTGAGCAAGGTCTATGGTTTAGATTTAATACGCCCCACAGAATTTGTATGTGTATGGAGAGCGATTTGATCATAGGAGCACTGCACTCCTCACTGGCCTTAGGCATCAATGTGTTCAGTAGCTGAGGTCCTGTTAGGAGGCAGGACCTGGTTGGAGATGGGTCAGTAGTGTTGACACTTGGCAAAGGGTGTTCTTGTCACTGAATCCCTTTGCTCTCTGCTCCCTGGCTGTGCCTGGTGGAACAGCTTTCCTCCACCATTCCCTTCTACCATGCCATTTCTGCCAGCTGACCACGGGCTGAAACCATGAGCCAAACCTAACTGTTTTAAGTTGTGGGGTCCGGGTACTCTGGCCCAGAGACAGGAAAGAGACTAGGACAGAATATGGGGAGTGTTCTATGTAAACTGACAGATGCTTGGCAGAGACCAACACTGTGCAGCTCAAATGTATTGCTTGTAGCTGACTGACCATGGGCTCTTCTGGACTAAGATTTGATAGCAATTAAGTTGGGCATAACACTGTCTCCATACTTACAATATCTTGAACCTACAGGTTTTCTATACATAGCGAATTCTAACCTAATCTGATGTGTAAATAGACACTAACCTACTCTTGTAGCAGCAGGTAGCTAAGTTTCAGTCATAGCATCTGGCTTCAGTCCACTGAAGACAGTTAACCATTTAAAGTGCAAGTAAAGCACACATCAAGCTTTAACTAACCCTACAATCTCTGTATTTCATTTTTGCTTTCTGTATGTCACTTTCTTTTCTCCAGCTATAAAGATAACGTATATATGTGGTGGAAAGCAGCGATCTAAACCACTGTTGATGTGGACAGCTTCCTGACTGTAGGACTACAAACACTAAGACTGCAAAACTAGATTTGCTGCAAATTTTCTCTTTCAATTATAGCATACAATGATAATAGAATAGAGTGAAATGATCATCAGTAATAAAATCATAAGATTCTGTGAGGAATAAGTATATAAAGCAAATTGAATACTTAGTGAGTGCCTGATAAGTACTCAACACATGTTAGCAATTAATACTACAAAAAACCTTCTACAATACCTATTTTATTCTCTGAGAATGAACATATGTTTATAGGAAAATATACCTGTTTATTTATACTATAAATAAGAGAAACATAAAAGCCAAAAAAAGAGAGATAAAGGAAAATTTTAATTGATCTAACTACATACACATTTACATTTTTTAATTTCAAAAGTCCTATAAACATAAGTTCATTCTCGGAGAATAAAATACCTTGGTCCACATATTTTTTTTTCTTTTGGTACTGGGGATCAAACTCATGACCTCGCACTTGCAAAGCAGGTGCTTATGCCACTGAGCTAAATCCTCAGCCTGGTCCACATATTTTGAAACAATTTATATTTCTAACATTCTATTCCTCAATCATTTCTAGGTAATTGTTTTCCACATTAATGATTTTAATGTAATACTTTATATTTAAAATCCTGCTCAGATCATCCCTCCTTCTAGGTTTCTTTCTTTTTTTCTTTCTTTCTTTCTTTCTTTCTTTCTTTCTTTCTTTCTTTCTTTCTTTCTTTCTTTTTCTTCCTTTCTTTTTTTTTTTTTTTTTTTTTTTTTTTTTTTTTTTTTTTTTTTTTTTTTTTTTTTTTTTTTTTTTTTTTTTTTTTTTTTTTTTTTTTTTTTTTTTTTTTTTTGTCTTTTTGAGACAGGGTCTCTTTATGCAGTTCAGGCTGGCCTTGAGCTCACTTTGTAGCCCAGGCTGGTCTCAAACTCACAACAATCCTCCTGCCTCAGCCTCCTGAGTGCTGGGATTACAGGCATGAGCCACCGTGCTTGGCCTAGATTTCTTATTCTACCGGTAAGTGATATAACCCAACTTTGTGAAGAGCAATTTGCTTTGAAAATGTATACCCACTAAATAGTAGCTCACTCCTGAAATTTTTTTCTGTAAAAAGTTAAGGATTTTACAAAAACATTTATGTATATATTATTTTTTATGTATTTACACATAAAGCTCTGTTGCCATTGTTTGTTAAAACAAAAAATTTGAAACTATTTTTGAAAGGTATTGTTATATAAACTATATTAAATTTAGAGAATGGGACACTATACAGTCAACATTATCTTGAAAAATATTAACACAGGAAATAATTTTATATTAAGTAATAATGCAGTATATAACATTAGATGTTTAACATTATCTCAATTAAGGTTTTTTTTTTATCTTCTTGAGCAAGTTTTTTCAGCCTCCAAAGCTTTGTATATTGAGTTCACTCTCCTTGCAAAGAACTATTACCTGTTTTTTGTAAGGGTGATTCTTTTTTTTACTCTTTAGGTCTTGCCTTAAATGTATCATTTCAAAGTATGAGACTAGAGTAGATCCAGATCCCCTGCATCACAAGAGTCATTTGGGAAGCACCTAATTATCCTTGGGTGGGTTCTACCTCTCCATTTGGAAGATAATCTTAATTCATTTTGTGCTATTGTAACAGAATACCTGAAACTGGAAACTTATGAAAAACAGGAATTTATTTCTCTTGGTTCTGAAGATTGAGAAGTCTAAGACCAATGTACCAGCAGGTCCATTATCCAGTAAGTACTGTTCTCTGTACTTCCAATTTGGTGCCCTGAATACTACATCCTTCAGGGGAAGGAAAGCTGCTCATTTGGCAGAAAAGCAGGAGAGCAAACCCAGTCCTGCCACCTTTTTTTTTTTTAAATAATGGTGCTACATTAAACTATTCACAAGGACAAAGCCCTAATAATCCAAATGCCTCCCATTAGGCTCATCTCCCAACACTGTTACATATAATTTTTTAAAAAACAGCCTTTCTGCATAGCTCAGGCTGTCCTCAAATTTGCTACAGAGCCTGGGCTGGGTTTGATCTCATGATTTTCCTGCTTCAGCTTCTACTGCTGGAGTTACATGCTTGCACCACATGCCTTGGCCTTTAAGTTTTAACATGAGCTTTGAAGAAGGTAAAAGCATTCAATCAATAATAGGTTTGTTCCTAGAAGTCTGGGACCATACCTTTTATCGTATTTTTTCCTCCAAAGTGCTCATTTTTATGATCTGAATACAAGGAATATATACTGAATATTGGTAACTGGGATGTATTTTACCCCACAGCAATCAGGGATGAGGTGCTTCTTGGCCACCATGTCTTCAAATTCATCTGCATTGAACTTGATGAAGCCCCGCTTCTTGGAGATATGGATCTTCTGGCCACCCGGGAACTTAAATTGGCCCTTCGTAGGGCCTCCATCACATGCTCCTTGTTCTGCAGCTTGGTGCAGATACACAAGGGTTCACCAAGGTGAACCTTTGCTACTGGGCCCTGGTGCTTCCCAAAGGCACCCTGCATGCCTGTCTGGAGCCTGTCAACACCAGCACAGGACAGTGTCTTGTGGATGCGGATGACATGGAAAGGGTAGAGCCACACTCAGATGTGGAAGCCATCTGTGCTGCAATTTTTCGCCATGTATCTGTTGGCACAAATCCGGGTGGCCTCTAGAGCTTCCAAGGAGAGCTGCTCATACTCATCAGACACTGTGTGGCCACAGAATGGAAACTCATCCACTTTTGCCTTCTTCTGCCCCAGGTCAAAGATGTGGATCTTGGCATCAGGGACACCTTGGCAGAAGCAGGACTTTGAGTATGGCTTGTTCTTACAATACAGGTAACACCAGCTGGACAGTGTCCCATGGCAACACCAAGAGTCCTGGGGGTGTGCCAAAAGAAAATAGCCTGATTAACTCTTAAAATGAGCATATCCACGTGCAAATATTGTTACTAGGACAAACTCTGTGGAAGAATAAGCAAGTTGCTGATCATAAAGCTTAAAGTAGATGCTTGCAGTGGTGATGTATTATTTCCAGAGGGTCCCTCTTCCACCTGGTTCTTTTAAATTTTGTTTCAGAAAGTGGATGAGCATCTGGAAAGAGTGAAGTCAGACAGGGAATCAGATCCAGATGCAGCTTTTCTTTCAGATAGATGGAACCGTGGATAATTGCACCCAGGTGTCTGGGGGAGAGGGGCCTGGAGCTTCAAGGTGTAATCAAGACTACTTTGCATACGATTATTTAACAAGTATGAGGTCCTCTACTTGTTCAAGTCCTCTGGGTCTCAAATGTGACAGGAATCTCCAGTTCTTTCTTCCAAAGGAAATATTCCTCAACCCCCTGCTATTTCCCATAGCCAGTTTACTGTGGCCTTTGTGCTTCCTGTTGCTGATTAGAAGCTGCTTCAATTCTTGTTCCACCAAGGATCAATTGGATGAACTTCTGGTTAGGAAACCCAGCTTCAAGAAGTCTTGAAATGTTTCTCCAAATAGATGAAGAGATGGAGTCCCACCCTTCTGCAGGATGAGGAGGCTCAACACCTGGCAAACTTTGCAGCAATTGTGAAGCTCCTAGTATAAGCCGTGGCTTACTGTAGTTTGTGAAAAAAAATCACACCAAGGATTTGTATCACAGTGACATTCGATGTTCATAAGTTAAGCACTTGCAGGTTTGAAATTTTTGACCAACTTTCAGGATGCATGACATATATTTCATTTTTTTTTAGGATCAAAGAATTACCTATTTGAGAGGCTATGTGAGGACTAAAGGCCGAGCTGAATCAATCACACAGCACCAAGGAACTTTGGGCATTTTCTTACATCAGGCAGAAGCTCTGTGTAAGGAAACAGAATGACTCTTTCATAATTTTTTTTCACATACTTTTTTTTTATTTTAAGAAGAGTAAAAATAAACAAAATAAAACAGAACAAAACCAATAAAAACAGAACAATGAATGCAATACAGGACTTCAGATAAAGACAATACGAAATCAACAGTGTTTACCATAATATCTCTTGTTTTCTTCAAAATAGTTGTCTATGCATCGGACATAATAAAACAAACAAAACAAAGCTAAACTAAACAGAAAAAAAAAACCAATCGAAACAAAACAATGGAAGTGTTACAGGACTTCAATACCTAATAATAGGAAATCAACAATAGCTACCATACTATATCTTGTTATCTTCAAAAGAGCCCATACCATCAGATATAATAAAATCAAACAAAACAAGACAGAATAAAACCAATCCTAACAAAACAATGAAAATGATGTGGGAATTCAAAACAAGATAACAGGAAATTAACAATGGTTACCACCTTCCCTTTTTAGACATTTTCTCCCGTATCACTTTCACAATATCTATTGTACATTTTGGATCTCACTAACTCCTCCAGTTTTTTTATGCTAGGGAGATAACATGATGTTCACCCTGAACCATTTCACCCATGAGCATGATCTCAAGTTGCATCCATTTACCTACAAGAGCCTGGAGATTATAACTTTATGTTCTTTATAGCTGAGTAGCTTTCCATTATATAAAAATACCATGTCTTTATCCTATTCAGTCTGTGAGGGATGGGAAAGCTAACCCTGCTTTTTTCTAGTTTCCTGTTGCATGGAACATTGCTTTTTCCTTTGACTTTTGGTCTATGAGTTTCCTTTCGACTTAAATGTATTTCTTATATACAGCACATTGATAGATCTTGTTACTCTACCTGTGTTTCTTTTTATTGGTGAAGTGAGGCCATCTACATTAATGGTTATCACTGCTTGCACTGGCTCTTCTCTGCCATGCTATCCTCCTGATATGGGCCCCCTCACTTATCCCAGTTGCCTGCCCAGTTTGGTGATCCCCCTCTGAACTGTGGTCATCTTTAGCTCTCTCTAGAATAATCTTCAGCACTCACTGTAGGGTTGGTTTTTGGTGGTCATGAATTCCTTCAGTTGTTCTTTATCATGGAAATATCTTATTTTTTCCATCAATTTGATCTGACTATTTTTAGAAGCTCATAAAGTTGTGTCTTTAGTTGCTATCCTTTCACAGATTTCAGGTGTGTGACTTACCTTTTCTTTTGTGTTTATATCTCCCAGACTTGTTCTGTCTGGGCTGGAGGTTTGAGACTGCCTTTTGCTCCTTTGTCTTGACATTTTCCTGGGTTCCTCCTGAGAAGCCAGTTGGGTCTCAGGCACTTCCTGCATTGGCTGCCTCTCTGCAGTGTAGGGGAATGGTCCAGGCACTTGGATTTCTCTGAACCTAGGTTCCTAGGGAGGCCATGGGGGCTGGGGCAGGATTCTCCAGTCCCATGAGGCTACACTGAGGTTTCCCTGATGGCCATGGGTGTGGTGGAGGAGCTGCTTCTTCTCTGGGCCTGCGTGGTTACACTGGGAACCCCCTGATGGTGGTTGGTGCACAAGGGATTCTCCTGGGCTGCACTGGCTGCTTGTAGGAAGCAAGAGTCTCCAATGGCATCCTGCTGGTGTATGGGGTGTATATGGCTGTTTTACCCAGCCCGTGCTGGTCACATGAGGGAAGCAAGTGCCTCAATGGCAGCAGGCACACAGGGGCCAGTCTGGATGTTTCTCCTTACCCAAGCTGGCTGCTGCCGGAGTCCAGCTGCGGCAGGGCAGAGGGTTCCCAAAGGTGGACAGGGAGTCAGCGAGTCAGAAGACACTGCACACCAGTCTGTGAGTGAATCTGAATCCCCTTTTATTTTTCAGAAGCTGGAGTATATATTTGCTAACCTTTGGCAGCAACCCCCAGCCCCAAGCAGGAAGTGCCCCAGGCTTAGGGCCAGGCAGGGACAATCCTAAACAATAGGTTTTAATTAACCTCAACTCCAAGCAGGAAGCGCCCCAGGTTTAGGGCCAGGCAGGGACAATCCCAAGCAATAGGTGTTAATCAACTCTTTTCACCCCTGTAACATCTCAATCTTGTTACTTAGTTAGCTTGGGAAATGTAAGCCGATGCACCTGGATGCCTGCAGGAGGAAGAGATGTGTGAGGCTATCATGCCGCTCCCTACATTTTTTCCCTTATCACTTATGGGAGTGGCAGTCCCTGTGAGGACAGCGCCTGTCTTAGGTCAAGGACTCTTCATATGAACCCAACCAGGCCTTACCCGTCATGGGCCTGCAGGACAGCAATAGGTCCTGTGCC
This sequence comes from Hydrochoerus hydrochaeris, assembly GCA_004027455.1. Classification (NCBI taxonomy): domain Eukaryota; kingdom Metazoa; phylum Chordata; class Mammalia; order Rodentia; family Hydrochaeridae; genus Hydrochoerus; species Hydrochoerus hydrochaeris. Next base: position 51,579 of record PVLA01001598.1, on the reverse strand, counting down.
TGTCTTAGGCGGCCAGTGGTGTAACATATGTGTCCTAGTTGCCCGTCTCTGGCTGCCCATAGGACAGCGCCTGTCTTGGGTCAAGGACTCTTCATATGAACCCAACCAGACCTTACCCGTCATGGGCCTGCAGGACAGCAATAGGTCCTGTGCCTGTCTTAGGCAGCCAGTGGGTAACATATGTGTCCTAGTTGCCCACCTCTGGTTGCCTGTCCAGTGTCTCAGGGCAGTTGTCTCACAGGAATTTTGTAAATCCTCCTCCATGATCTCTTTCATTTAAAGCTTTTGTATAAACTCTCTCATACTACTCACAGAAGGTAAAATTTCACAATTAGTTTTCACAAAGGGGTTATCTAGAGGGTTTCTAGTAACTCCTCTGGAGTTTCTATTTTTGATTTCATATTGAGTATTACATGAAAAAATATATATGTGAATTACACAAATTACAATTATCAGTACAAAACATTACGAGATCCTTGCGCCCAATTCCCACATGTGGTGTCCTTTTTCTGGAGAAGCGATTCCTTGAAGCGCTCTCCTCCACCCATGGACCTTGTCACAAGGCGTGGATGGACTAGGACGTGGCAGGCTGCCTGCAGGAGCATGTACCTCGATGGTTCTCGTATTTTTATAACCAAATGAAATTGGTTTAAATTTTGCTGAGTGCAAAGTCAAAAAAAACAACTAGGAGACAAAAGAATAAAGTAAGACTTATTACAGACAGCAGATGAGGAGAGCATTGGAACTATTTCCAAAGCAGCACTCTCCCTGATTAAGGAAAGCATGATGATTTTATTCTGGGCACCTATACTGTTTACAGGGAAAGCACTTTACAGGTGGGCACATTCTGACTGTGTTCAGTTTAAAGTTTACATTTCTGAGGGCACTGGGAAACCAAGCAACTAGCCCACCTCCCTGGTAAGCAGCCCCGAGTCTACCAGCGCGTGGGCTGAGAATCAAACATCCCGTATCCTCCCCACCCCACCGTTAGCAAATGGGAGCCAGAGGCCTGCACATCTCTTGGGAGGTTGACCATATGTAATATAGCAAATAGGGGGATTTCCTTCTATCAACTCTTTGAAGGCAAATATTGTTATCACTGTTTTGCTTCGTTCTGATTAATTATATTACTCTATTCAATATTCTGTTTTGATAAGTTCTATAATGTTCTGTATTTGGTTTGATTTTGCTATACCTAATTGAAAGAACAACTATTGTGAAGATAACGAGATATACTATGGCACCCATAACTGTTATCCTGGTAACCTGTTGTGACACTCTGTACCAATTTCACTGTACTGTCTCAATTGGCTATGTTCTGGACTACCTTAAAAAAAAAATAAAGTGTACATTCCTGAGTGTGCTCAGTTTAAGGTCATAATTCAAGAAGGAAAGTTGGCAAACACATTTGTGGGCATGCTCAGCACAAGGTCATTAAGCAAATGTTCTAAAAGGCAAACAGAAGGTTTCTGGGCATGCTCAGCTCAGGGTTATAAAGATGGTGGCTCTGCACACTTCAGAGAATGCTCAGTTCAGTATTATAATGAGCCAAGGTTAGTCTAGGTCATCTAAACTGGTGAGGTAGAATGGCTCAGTGATCTCAGCTGGTTTTCTGCAAGTTTTCCTGAAGAGTTTTAGCTGAAACAAAAAGATAGGACAATTTTTCAGGTGTGTAAATGCAGAAGTTTGCCTCCAGTGACACCTGCCTTTCTTAGGGATTAAGATTTTCACTTAAACTGTCATAATTTGTGGCAAAAATTATATTCTATAAAGATATGCACAAGAATGGTATTTCACAAGGTACAAATCCATGTTGCTTTTCTGTGTTTTTTTCTATTATCTGTCTTTTATTTTGCACTTTATACATTGGGTTGATCATACAAGAGAAACCATGCAATATTTAAGCTTGTGTACCTGATTTGCTTCAATTAACATTATGGTCTTGTCTTGACTTCTGTTGCAGTCTTTGCTTTCTAACTCCTAGCATTCTAAGATTGAGCAAGATAAATTCCATATCTATAATAGACATAATTCCATATCTATAATTTACTTAGTGTCTTTGGGAAATCAGAAGGATGTCCATTTCACAGATCTTACCCACTGATAGGAACAAATTCCTGAGTAACAAGCTTCTAAACTGCATTTCTGGGGTCATTTCTAACACAAGGAAAGAGAAGGAAGCTCCTGTTGCAGCCCGTTCAAGGGTTCAGTCAGCCTGTTTGGGGCAGGCTTCCACAGATCCTGTCTCCTTCCCCTGTCACACATCACTCCCTCCATGGGGTGGTTAATATAGGGCCACCTCCTCCATGGTGAGTTAATTGGAAATGTTACACTTCAAGGACAAAAAACAAAAGTAATGGAAAAGGCATCTGTGTGTGACCAAAGCCTTAACTGAAAACAGGCTTTCTCTTCTATTCTGGGAAACCAAGGATGAGAAGCAGTTAGAGAGAGAGAGAGAGCAAATGCAGATGCTCATCTGGGGATGGAATGGTGTGTGTGTGTTTGTGTATTTGTAAGGGGAAGGTGTGTATGAGGAAATTGGAGCTTGGGGGGATTGGAGCTGAGAGGGAAGGTTGGTGTGAGGAATGGAGAAAGAAGGAAGGCTGGAGAAGAATGATTGCAGGACTCCTAGTTTCTTGTGGGATTGGGGAGTAGAGTGAATGATGGATGGATTCCTTTGGAGGACCAGTAGGATTTTGTCTAGTAGCCTCTCAGGAAACAGAGGATTTTTCTTAACAACTTGAGTATTTTGGTAAATACATACCATATTTAGTATACATTGTATGGCATCTCTTATTATTTTTTCAGAACAAATTCCTGCTCAGATAAACTTGCCTCTTCAGAAAAGAAAATGCTCTAAGGGATATAACTGCATGTATGTTTGAGTGTGTAAAATAGATGACCATATTGCTGAATCTTTGAGCAGAACTGTTTGTAGTCTGACTATTTGAATGTTTACCATGTAACCTTTAACTTTGTAAGTTGAACAACTACATCCAGGATGACAGGATGTTATTTATAAACTATTGATTTCTTAGATTTTTCTAATTTTCCTTTATTTTCTTTCTTTTTCTTTTTTTCTTTTAGAATTCTGTATTGTTGCTACCCTTTTTTCTGTTTTGCTTTTTTTCTTCTCTTTAAATAAAATTTAAAAATGTATAATTGCTGTTGTAAAAAAAGAGGAAATAGGAAGTGCTATAAAAGATATAGCTGCATGTATGTTTAGGTGTGTGGGATTGATAACCATATTTCTAGGTTCTTGTTGGTTTGTTGAGCAGATCTGTTTGCACTCTCACTGCTTGAGTGTCCACTTGGTGTGCTTTAATTTTGTAACTTGAAAAACTATTTCTAAAAGAACAATATGTAATTTATCAACTAGTGATTTCTTGCTGTTTAATCTTCTTTTCTTGAAATTCTGTAATATTTCTATCCTTTTTGTTTTTTTCTCTTTAAATAAAAACAACAACAACAACAAAAAACTTGCCTCTTCCCAGGACCACTCCCAAAGCTCTTGTTGGCTGCTCTTCAACTAACTCCTGGTGCTCTGTCTTTGTTTTTTATAAATAACCACCTTTTTTTTTTCTCTCAAGCTATATTTTATGGAAACTGTAAATCCAAATGTCAGAAACAGAAACTCATGGTTTGGTATATTTCTAGGCCCAATCTTTTGTTCTCAAGCATACTAATTAGTTCCATACTCTTTTACTGAACCTATTCTGGCTCAGGAACTGTCAGGAATTGGAAGGAAATGTGATACAGTAATTCTCCTTTGGTCTATTGAGAGACAAATAATTGGGTATTTAGGACATAAGATGTATGAAGAGTCATGAAATCCCAGAAGGAGAGCATCCAAAGTAGTCTTGAGAGAAGTAAGAATTTTTTGGAGATTTTATTTGAACTGATTCTTGAATAATGAGTGGGCGTTGCTATCACTGATTGGCGAATGGGAGTTACATGCTTTTCTGGAAGGGGGAACACAGAGACAAAAGATTTGATTAATTCCCAGCTCACTGTAGCTGCTAGCAAACTGGGGTAGTCTCAGTGTGGTCATCTTCATCATATCTCTGGGAACTCCTTCTCTTTTGTGTCATTAGGAAGATTTTAAAATAACTCAAAATGATATATGTAGTCGAGGCTTCTGTTTTCTCAAGCCCTTTCTTTCCACACTCACTCTGGCAGCCATACTACAAACCTCTCAGTGTCCCACTGTTCAAATTCTAGGAATCCAGATTGCTTAGTCCACTGTGCCTTAAAGTTCTCATCTTCCCATCTCTCTCCACTCATACCAGTGCTAAACCAGCTCTGTACCTCCTTGTGAAGTTTGATCCTTTAATCTCAGCCCTTCATCTTAGTCCAGCTGCTCTCATGACATAAACTACCTTCTCCCTGACCTGGCTTCAGGGTCAACCAGTAAATGATTCACTCTGGTTGCCTTCATGTCCTTGCCTTTTGGCTTCCACTATGTGTGTAATCCAACCCATGCCCATTTGCACTGTCTTCTCCAAAGTCTTCCTAGTGATATGCAAGAACAAACTGCAGTCTGGAGGAAGCCTAGACTAGAATATGTAGTTCTATTACACTTGGATGCTTTCCAATGGCTACTGAGCCCTCACTACCTCTTGATTATCTTCTTATTTCTCTTATTAAAATAAATCTGTATATAAAAGGTCTATCACTTAGTCTGAGACATAGTTGGAGCCCAATATGTTCACTTCCCTTTCTTCCTCTGATTTCTTGTTCCATTACCAAAAGTGTCTAGTCTACGCATTTTGCATTCTTCTTACACTTACAATTTCTTTCAGCTCTATGCTTTTGCCATCTAGCACAGGCTTATTCCTCTTTCTTCATTCTTAGCTTACATGTAGTGATTAAGAGTACATGCAAAAGCAAGAGTACATCCTAAAACAGCCAGCTGGGTCTAATATTATCTCAGAGCTTTAGTTTATTCTCCTGCAAAATGCAAATTACAATGCATAAAGTTACTCATGTCATAGGCTGTTCAGATGATTAAATGAAATACTATGTATTAAATGGTTTATTTAGTATCCTTCATATGGGAGCTGGAGATTTAGCTCAGTGACATAAACGCCTGCCTGGCAAGCGTGAGTTCATGAGTTCAATCCCTGGTACCAAGAAAAAAAAGTATCCATATGTTAAATGTTAGTTACTATGATTCTGTTGATAATTTTCATGTATTAAAAAGCTTTTTTGTCTTCTCTGTTTCAGAGAAAGAGTTCTTTCTCCTTGTTTAGAATAAACTTGTGCTTCATATTCTCCAGACCTTTAAAAGACATTTCTCTACAGTGAGCCTCTCTAGCTTCTTTAATCTCTTCCTTTGCATTGATTTCAACCTCTGAATATATAAACATGTCAAATCTTCCTCATCTTTAAAACACAACAAATTAAAAGTCGTGTCAACTCTGGTATGTCCCTTAGTTTTTCATGACTATTCTTCATTCATTTTTCCAAATGGTGTTTATAGCTACCAGATTTCTCTCCTCTTCCCCATTTCCACACTTACCCTCAGTCCCTTGAAATTTGGCTTCTGCCATCACTAGACAACAGGTTACCAATAGCTTTTGAAAAAGTTACTGACCTTTTCTTGACTTTGCTTTCTCCATGGTTCCTGCAGTCCATGATGCTGGTCACCCTAGTCTGCACAGTATCTCCCTCTTTACTATGCCTGACTCTAGTCTCTTTGGGCTGTGCTTCCTTCCTTCTGCCCACCAAATTTTGTTTCCTCCTTGGGCTTTTCCTCCTCTTTTTCATCCCCAGATGCGTAGTTTCTAAGAATGTGATCTCAGTCCTCTTCTTTCCTTGTTGTCTTTATGGGCAAACTACGGCTTCCTGCAGCTTCCATGGCCTTCAGTCACCTCTCTTGTGAAACCTCTCAGGTCTTTTGCTCACTGGCACAATTCAATTTGGTATTATCTTTTTTTTTTTTTTTATTTTGGTACTGGGGATCGAACTTGTGACCTTGTGCTTGCCAGTCAGGCGCTTAAGCTAATGAGCTAAATCACCAGCCCCCCCCCCGCCTTTTTTTCGGTGATATCTTGAAGAGATAAACTTTTTGACATTGGTTTTGGGGTATATGCCTAGGGGTAACTTCCATATCTGTTAACTGAAAATATGAAAAAATGCTCTTATCTCATTGTTAAGAATAGCAAAACCCTAAAGCAATGTGTATAATCAATGATGAGAGATGAATAAAGTCTAAATTCATGCACTAGAATGTTATATAGTACTGAAAATAATGTTACATGCATGAATCTCAGCGATATAATGTGAAGTGACAAAAGCAAGTGTCACCTGACATTATAGTATAACTTCTTTGGTAAGTTCAGAAACAAGCAAAGTAAAGTAATTTAATTTCAGAAAATGTACATATGCAATAAAACAGGAACTAAAACAAAGGAACTATAGACACAGAATCTGGATCATATTTTCTCTGAAGTGGGGGATGGGACAAGGGTGGGCAATCGGGTAGATGTGGGTTATTGGTAATGATTAGTTTTTCTTTTTTCTATTCTTTAGACAGAGTCTTGCTATGCATTTCATGCTAGCCTTGCACTCACTACGTATCCTAGACTGGCTTGTGTTGAGTTACTGATTCACAGCGTTGATTTTATTATTAAAAAGAAAATAAACTAGAACATTCATAGATCACTAATGCTAAAAGTTTAGTTCTAATCTTTCTGTAAACTCCATTTGTTTTTCTAATAGCCTATATCTTCAATTGAATATTTCATTAGTTCTTGATTTTTAAAATGCAAAAAACTGAATTTACATTCACAACTTTAAAATTTTCTTAATCTCCTTAATGCTAAATTTCTATAAACAACCTTTACTTCCTCCAAATTTGTTTGGCCTGTGACAGCCTTCTAAAAGACTTCGTAGAGTCACCTGCTGCATGGATGTTTTGGTCAACAGCGGATGGCACGCATGATAGTGGTTCCACAAGACTACGTTAGAGTGGAAACAATCCTATTATCTAGTGATCTCTAGTAGTCATACCTCTGCTCAGGTGTTTGTGAAGATGCTGCTGTAAATAATCCTCCTGTGTTGTTCGTTGTATAAAAACATAGCACCTATAGTTCTGTTTGGTGCATAATACTTGAGGATGATAACAAATGACTGTTACCGGTTTATATGTTTACCATGCTATTCATATTGTTACCTCTGAATGTACTCTTTCTACTTACTAAATAGAAACACTGACTGTAAAACAGTGCCCATATTATGTTGGCAACTTCATATATCCTGTGTTTACCACGTTTCTTGAATATATCATCTTGTTGCTTAAACTCATGCTGTTTGGTTTGTGATAGGCCTAAGAGCAGTAAGTTGTGCCATAAATATATATACAACATCTCCTAGGTGTAGTATAAGCTATGCCATCTAGAAGAGTGGTGGTGAACCTTTTAGAGACCATAGCCCAAAATCCACTTATTCATTGCAAAGTATCACTACTGCAATTAGGCCTGAATGCTGAGATTTTAGTTTAGATGAAACAACTCATCCATTTGGCTCATGTGCCAACAAAGAGGGCTCTGCCTCACGCATGCTGTACATTTGCCACCACTGATCTAAACTCATGGAAGTATACTTTATGATACTCACACAATGATGAAATCACTTAACAATGCGTTTCTCAGAATGTCCCTGTCATTAAATGAGCATGACTGTACTTGACAAATCTTACTTTAATCCCTAATAAGATGTTTATATGTAGAGAGAAGCTGAGCAAAAATTTTCACCCACTTCGTTTGAGCTACAGCTTACAATTTTAATCAAATTTGTATAGGTGATACTGGATCAAAGTGGCCCTTGGGCAATGGCTGCAGGCACTGAGACTGGAGTATCCCTATAGCCTTTCTAGAAGAAAAGCAAGGCTCCGTCTGCTCTTTTCCTACCTCCCTTTCTGTGGAGTGCTTGCTTCTCCAAATACAGGCTGCTAAACACCCATCCCCACCCCCTGAATTTCTGCCCACTGTTCTGGCTTTGGTAAAGTTTGCCAGGTCTGTTGGACAACTCTGAAGGCCACCCCAGCAGGAGAAGGGCTACACTAGGCTCAGTGTTGTGGAATAAACAGCTCTTGAAAGCAGCTGGAATCGAGGTGGAACCAGCCAGATGGAATCCTTGGGCTTTTTTTTTCCTGGGTCCTGCCAAAAGCAATCTCAAAGAAGCAGCCTAGGATACAGCCATAAGAAGTTCCTATAGGATGAACAGGGAGAGCAGGCTGGACCACGAGGGAGAAAAAACTTCTCAAGGACAGAATATGTTTAATTGCCTTAACAGCTCTTCCTTTGCCTGGAGAAGTGATTATTCCTAATAAGGACATAGCAGTTCCTGTTTACAGTTGTTGCAAACATCTATCACACCACAACCCATTGCAAAATACACATCAAGGCTCAGTAACCTTTTCTGTTTAAAGGCTTCTCTGAATTTACAGCCGGCTACATCTACAACCTTGCTAGTTTCTCACCTCTGAAACCTGATAGAACAGGCACAATCTATGTATGTCTCAGACTAGAAACAGTGATAGCCAATGATATGAACAGCCCATTGTGGCTCACGTGCCACAGGTTTTCTGTCACCGGACTACATTCTCTATTGCAGGCTTATGCATGTAAGCCATGAACAGGTTCAGACTGACCATATCAATAGCATTACTCAAGTGGCAGGTCACCAAAGGCAGGAATTCTTCAAGATGCAAAGTAGACAAGTCTAAGAGATTGCTGGAAAGGGAAACTGTAATTCAAATCTGAGTATTAACTGTTCTGAGAGATGTTTCCTGATTGGGTTATAAATGAGTGTATAGTGTAGCATAGAAGGGAATAGATCTCAAGACATAGAAGGAGAGAAATTTTCCTCTCTCTAGGTAGTTTGAGGAAACTTTTTTCTGAACCGGTCCACAAAAATTTATTAAGCATTTACCAGTACAAATTAGTGCTGTTCCCAATTAGTGTTGTCTTGAGGCTTCTAAAGGACCGGATGTTTGATATGCAGAGATGTTTAAAATTTATTATTTCTCCTTGAAATGTCGATAATTTTAGTCTATGAAATTGTTGCTGGCAGCTGAGTTAGTTAGAAATATTATAGGCAGTGAGACAGGGCTAGGTCCTCAATGGAGCCAGTGCAGATACCTGGTAACTGCGGTGGAGACTGACGCCTCCTGCTATGGGCTAGACCTCAAGACAAAGACCAAACAAATGCACCCATAGCCTAAGGATTAATACTCTAAATAGTTCCCATCCCCCTAGGGAAGAGTCACTGCTCCGTAAGAATGCCAGCTTTCTATGTGACTCACTTCCCCATTTGTCCCTACTGTAATCAATTTTACTTGAATTATTGATCTTATTGGCTAACTATAGTTATGTCCCACCTTATGCCCATCTGCCTGGTGAGCTCCCCGTCTTCCCCCACCTTGAATCCATGGTTTTACTCTATAAAAGTCTCGGGAAAAGACAGTCTTTGGTAACCCGCTCAGGACCCCTCTGTCTCTCTTCCGACAGAAGCTTTCTTTCTCTCAATAAATATATTCTGCTCTTAACCTCCACTGTTCCTAAAATTCATTCTTCAGTTTTAGAGAACACGAGATCATACCAGACGTAGTAGGTCGGGAGTTTCATTCCCCTATATCAAAATGGTTTACAATAAACAGATTAACAGAAATTTTAAGAAGCATAAAAATTGTTAATGTGCAAGAGCATGGAAACCACACACAATGTATGGGACTCAAAAAGGGCCAAGACAGATGAGCCCTGCATAAAGTTTAACACAGGGAGAGCCGGTTAGCTTCTGGGGGAGGACCGGAGGATGTTCACAGCCAGCTAGGATGGTCTCGTTATGCCCGTGAAGTCTCCTGGTAAGAGTCACCTGTGTGTGCTCTGGGCCAGGCATCACACTTCTCATCTCTCCTCTTCATGGCAAGTTCTTTTCTAGGCAGAAAGGAGAGCATCTGATAGAGAAGCCTGTGCTTTTACCTGCTGTTTACTAATATAGGTAGATTTAAATTTCTTTTTGCAAGAAGATAACGCTTCACAGCTTTTTGTACACCTGAGGAGGTCTGCAGTTTTTGTGAATGACCAACTATGCCAAAGAAATATATTTGGGGTGGGATATTTTGATCTTCCTTAACTACCACTTTTTTTTCCTTCATTTTCACTCTCTCTACCTCCTTCATCAAAAGAACCAAGCTGTTGTCCCAAAACAACAGCTTGAAGCTCTTTGAAAGTACTTTTGATTGTACAGGAGGAATAGGAAACTTTCATGGTATTCTCTGTGATCAAAGCTCAGAATTACGAATATAGTGTGGGAGACAACTCCAGTGACTCTCCTTGATGTAAAACAATTGCTGCAACTTTGACTATATGGAAACTTATTTCCTTATACTGATATGTAGAGAGCTGGCTATGGTATTTCCTTCTCTCTTCAATTGGCTCTAAGTGTTGTACTCTAACTCTTAGAGCCGCCATTCTGTTCTGTATGCGCCATGCCCCTTGACCTTTAAAAAGGAGAAAACAGGATGTCCCATTTCCTCAGGAATGCACAGGTGTGGGCCCCCCCATCTTTGGGGGTTTTTTCCCTTTATAAACGACCCCCAAATCTTAGCCCAGTTGCAAAGCAGTGTAAATTCCACCCTCACACTGTGTCGCTGGATACCAGCCTAAATAAATAAATAATAAAGTGCTCTTTTCTTTTTCCTCCAAGACGTCTTGGCCTTTTTATTCTTTTTGCCTTTTTACAATTTTCATTTTATTTTGGGGTGCAGCCTTTTGGGGTACAACACTAAGCACTGCAAATAAGACTAGCAGAGGTATTGATATATAATCTCTAAAGCCATGAGACAGTCTCCTGTTTCCTTGCATAGTGCTCTCTCTAAAATATATAAGCACTGCTGGATGTTAGAGCCATCAGCTCCAGGAATGTCAACTGGGTATGAGCCTCAAGGTAAAGAGGCTATGACTCCCCAGGGCACAAAAGTTTACATATCAGAAATAGAAGCAACAGCCTCCTAAAATAATTCAGTTGCTACCTTAATACAATTATGCAAATTGATCCTTCTACATATCCTTATCTCAGTATTTTGCAGAGATGCTTTTTTCCCTACCTGGCTAGCCAGCTCAAGTTACTCACTGTAATTCTCACCATCCTCACTGTCACTCATCCCTGAGCCATTCCCCATCTTCACAAGATAATAAATTCTGGGAGAGGCCTAGGATCAGGGCCTTAGTCTGCGCATCCCCATAGGGATTAGATTTAGGACCCTTTGGCTGCCCTTCACTTGGTGTCTTGGTGTCTTTACTCTTGGCATGGGGTTGCATTGAAGGTGATAGGTTAAAATTAACTTGCCAGGGTTCCAATAACGTCTCAATGGGATTACAATTACAACTTTTTGGATTGTGAGGAAAACTGGAAAAAAGATTATGATACTTGGATAAGTACTCAACATTTGGGACTACAGTATATAGCTTAGCAATATAAGCACCTGCCTGGCAAGCTCAATATCCTGAGTTCAATTCTCAGTACCTCCATCCCTACCCCTCGCAAAAAGGCTCATAATTCGAGTTAGTCTACTGTCAGCTTCACATGCAATTAGTTCTGGAACTTCAAGCAAGTAATGGCATTTCTTTATCCCCACTGTGGAGATTAAAATAGTTACCACATAGTGTGATGGTTGAAGAAATAATACATGTACTTAGCATAGTTAGTCTTATAATGATCAATAGATGATGGCTATATTTTTATTAATATCATTTTCTCACATATGCAGAATTCATCTAAGAACCTCAACCATCTGGGACTTAGCCCAAGATTACAAAATAAGTCAAAAGGAAAAAGGTCTTCAAATGATTAAAATTAGTGACTGTAAGCTAAGACAGAAATATTTGATTCACAAGTGGACTTCTTTTGAGTCCAGTTAATGTCATGATGTATGGAACTCTATGAACCTCACAGCAGATGAAGGCAGTACATTCAGTAGGCAGCACACTGACAGCGTTTGGGTGTGATTGCCGAAACGTAATGAATAGTAACAAGAACTTCAAAACTACGATATGAATTATAACCATACTTTTTTTTTTTTGCTCTGTTCTCAATGTCTTTTTAAAGACTTTGAGAACAGAGCAACTCATTGATTGTCTGCCGGGTGATACTAGGTGTATTGTGTCTATTACTCAGTTTAATTTTCACAGCAATCATCTGCAGTCTTTTTAATGCCTAATTCTAAAAGGTAGATAAATAAATAAATCAATGCCATAGCTAGGAAGAGGATTTGACTAAGAGTTTGCCTGGATTTAAAGTCTGCACTTGCTGCTGTACACTGTCTCCATAGAACTTCATAGATCTGAGTTCCCCCTCCCTTCTTCTTTCCTTCCTTCCTTCCTTCCTTCCTTCCTTCCTTCCTTCCTTCCTTCCTTTGATAACTGAGATAGTTCCTGGCCTCAGGATTTTTTTTCCCTCTATTTGTAGTATTAGGATTGAACCTAAGAATCTGCACTGACGTATATCCCTATCCTTTAAAAAATTAAAAAAAAAATTGGAGACAGAGTCTTTCTAAATTTTCCAGAATGACTTCAAGTTTGTAATCCTCCTGCCTCAGCCTCCTGAGTAGTTGGTATTGCAGGTAGGTATGTGCCACCATGATGGGCACTTAGAATATTTTTCTTTCTATTTTGAATAATTTTATATTCACAAAAATCTGCTAAAATAATTTCCATAAAACCTCCCAACTTTCCTCCATGATATTATATTATATACGTAGAGTTCATGATCAAACTAAGGAAATAAATATTCATACAACACCAGTATGTAGAGTGTAAATATTATTTGGGTATACCTGTTTTTGAATGTACCCATTTTTTTTCATGGAACTTAAAGTTTATTTTGTTATAATATGGTTTATAGTTGGTAAGTAAAATTAAATTCACTTTTAAGTAGTTAAAATATATATACCACTGAGAAAAACTTTATCCAATATCATTGAAATAAATACCATTTCACCATAAGAGGGTAAACACTTTACTTTCTGGAACATTTAGCCTTTCACAATTATGAATATTCCAAAGGGTTCGAGATATCCAGAGGTGAGATCCCATGATTTTTCTATGGAACACAAGAGGATTGGTTAAGTTTTTAGATATCTGAAGCTCTCATAAAGCACCGGATCCATGTGCAAATGGTTTGTGTGTAACTTGGGGTAGGTTTACCCACCATAGTTTCTTACTTTCTACAGCACATTAGGATGCCATGTTACACTATGTGGGTGGAATATTGCTAGTTTGGCTGTCTCCTCCATTCCTTCCATGTGCTTTGGAATCTAAGTGCTGGAGTCAGACATTTCTGAATATGATTTTCTATTTGTGGATTCACCACTACACACTGATGCTCACTCATCTGATATAATTCACTGGGGCATGAGATTGCTCTTTTCTTTAACTGTGAAAATGCTATAGTGATCTGAAGTGACACAGAGAGATGTCTGGTTCTGACTCAGTTCCACTCAGGACCGGAGAACCTGTTATTTCCACAGGTGCTGGCTGGTACACCAGTGCAGAAAGCAATGCCTTCAAAACTCTCATATTCTCTTATTTCATTTTCTTCTCCCTTTTGTTGCTAGTGACTGGCCCTTCTTTGGCAGCCATGTCTTTCTTCTATAAGCACCTAGAAAGGCCAGTCTCTTTCCATTAAGTCTCTGTTCCATGAGACTTACTGAGTCCAAACTGACCCTGATATCATCACACTCAACTGCTTTGATCATTCTGTACTTTCCATGTTTGCTGGTATTACCACAGTCTGTCTAGAAAACTGCTTCTCCCTTTGCCCTTCACTTATGGCTCAGAGCTGAGGGCCCTCAATTCCCATGTCTTCCTTGTCTTTCCTTTTGTCCTGTTGTTTCAGGCAGAAAGGAAGAAGGTCTCCTTTGCCAAAGTGAGAACCATCTGCAGGTGGAGATTAAAACTGGATCCACCACTGTGCTCTGGGATGGTTAACTGTGCCACACTTGACAGATGGCAGGCCCTCATGGACTGCTGAGTATCAGTCTGAAGGGATTTACTCCCTAGCAGGGATCTCAGGCTGAGATCCAAGGGGACAGAAGATGGAGGACTTTGGGAAGCAGGCCAGGCAGCTTGGGAGCAGACTGCATATGTCTCTCCTTCTCACCACTTGCGTAGTCCACTGCTACTGGCCTTGTGCTCATCTTCTGCTCCCTTCTTACTCTAAACTTCCATGCCCCTGTGTTTTGGAAATGGTGAGTCTATTGCCTAGGACTAGGAAATGATGGACTCAAATGTCCTGTTACTTATTCTCAGCAACTTACAGTCACTTGTCATTCAACAACAATTTACTAAGATCCTTTGTGTTAGAAACACTGCAATTTTTCCTTTTTCAGAATTTCTTACATTCTTTATTCACCACTCAGTTTGGCCTTATTGCGTTAATATAGGACATTTATATATAAAAGCTCTCTCTCTCTCTCTCTCTCTGTGTGTGTGTGTGTATGTGTGTGTGTATCAGCATTGCTTTGAAGCTCACTCCCCACACATTTTCTGATTTTACTTGTACATGGGCCAGAACTCAGAGACCAAAGTGGTAGCTCTTAATTTTAGGTGCCAATTTAGAACAGTGCTTTAATAGACAACACAAGGCTTTCTACATTTTTTGCCTCATGCCCTACTCTGAGATCTATCAGGTCATTGCAAACCTATTCCACAGAACTACATGTTTGCACTGTGTTTCTGGTGGATTTTCTTTGCCAGGTTTTTCTTCCAACCTTCAAAATTTGTCTCCAGTATCCTGGGATGTATTTCTCATCTGTATAAGAAGGTAACCAGACCACAGCCAGGCATTTTTCAGAAAGATACATTGAACTTGTTTCTGGACTGCGCAAACAGATTAAATTTTGTCACTAGTGTATAAATAAGGGTCACAGGTTCAAATTAGATACATCTCCAACTCACCAAAGAGATGAGGAGTATGAACTTGGGCTTTATTGATTTTGAACTCCTCAAGGCCTCTAGATTAAGATTCTAGAATTACTCTCAAATCTTTCCCTGTTAAAGGATATGTGTTTTTGGAAAAATTCAGCTTCCTGTTTTTTTCCTGAAAGCAAGATTTTCAAACTGCCAAACAATGCCTTAAATATTCTTGGACATTTAATACATCTTGTATAAGAAATATTTTGATGATTTAAAGGTAGATAAATAAAAAGCACACAGACTAAATGTCCCTTAAAATATGCATGTGTTTTAAGATGGGTAGAGGGGGTAGGAGAAGACTTGCCTGATGAAAGACAGGGTTCATATAGCCCCAAATGTTTGAAAAATAGTTGAGGCAGTTGAACTTCAAACAAGACCAGGTCTTTCTATCTTTGGCAGAACACTGTGAGCCAGTTTTCTATATTTTCAAGAGAAATGGTCTGCCTTATCCTGGAGCATGGCCTCCCCAGAAGGGAAGCCAAGCAGTTGAAAGGAGTGAGGTAATGGCCACTGCCTGCAGCCAACCCTCTGAGTGACTTGATTTACAACTACATTGGGAGCCCCACAGTATTACATCTCTTGCTTTCATACCCGCATAATGTCTCAACCTTCCTACCTCATGACTGAGTTAGGTAGTATTAAAGGTTTTCCACGGGGGCGTGTAAAACCTTGGCTTTTATCCAAACCAAAATTCAGCCACCCCTCAAGCATTATAACTGAGGTCTAAATAGAACTTGACATCATTCTTGGGTCTCTCAAATCAGTCAACGAGCATCAGATGCCTACTAGAGCAAAGCTATACTAAGATGGAGAACTGGAGGAAGGGAAGGAAACAGGCACAAAGAAAAATGAGAAACTCATAAGACAAAGTCCCAGTTGTAAGAAGCTCATGATCTAAGAATCTTAAACACATAGTAAACTATCAAATGACACCAGGCAAGCACAGGTAAGGAGTGCTGGGCCAGGAATGCTCTCAGAAAGTGAAGTGACTTTTAATGTGCCTCAAGACTGATCTGAGTACTGAGTACTCAGGATTCAGAGGAGAACTAGACAAATGTGACCATTGCTCTTGGGCATCTTACATTTGAGCTGGGAAGATGAGATCAGGTAGTTCAAGACATCATGTATATCTTTACTTGTTAACTGTTGGTGCTAAACGGTTTTATGGAAATTAAATTGCCCTGGATTCTCAAAGTGTGGTCTACTCCTCTGCTTGACAAAAATGCAGAATTTCAGCCTCTCTCCAGCCCCAGTGAATTAGAATCTGCATTTCAAACTCCATGCCAGGCGATTCCTATGCACATTGCATTTCTAGAAGTAGAGTCAAGATAACAGTGTACTGCAAGATATCAAGGGATTTATGAACCATACAAGTGCAAGTGGATAAATGGAACAGAGGCCCCTTCACCTGGGTGACATTTACAAACCCAAATGCAGTGGAATGGAGCCTTTATCTCTTGCGTCGGTGTTGAAGGACACCCTAGGGGAGATGCCGCTCTGCTCCTCGCTGGCTATTCAGATTTCATCATTGCTAGTTATGTGCCTACTGGGTCGGGTCTCTTTCATGTTCCAAAATAGGAGATCTATTCTGTTTGGCATCAATATTTTCCTACCTTTCTCCCCTCTACTTTAAGGAATGGCTAATGCTTTCCAGATGAGGTGGGAGCAGCTGCTAATTGTACCGGGATCAGCCTTGATTTGTGTTTCAGTCAGCAAGGCACCTCACTAATGGGTCTGAAACTTGGCAGCAGGCCTGGGACTAGTGTCAAAGGAAACAGATCCGAAAAGCACACAGAGAAAGGCAAGGAGACAGCCAGTCGATGTAAAAAGGTTTGGAGGATGAAAGGAAAGGGAGGGAATCAAAGGGACAGGAGAGAACAGAAGAATCTTCAGGGGCTAGGGGTGCAGGGAAGGAGAGAAACAGACCTAGAAAGCAGGGGCAGCAGAGTATGAGGGACAAGGGCAGAGATGGGAATAAGGGGGAACAGGGAGGAATTGGGGGAAAGAAGCAATCACATCTGCATCTCTGAGAGGAGGGGAGGGGAAGGTGTGAGAGAACAATACAGTATTTTGTGATGTAATTCTGATCACTGATAATTTAGCCTGCTGTTGCTACATGGAGACCATATGTGGATAGAGTCAGACAGGGCAGCCCCTGAGCCTACTGCAAGCAGAAATCTGATGCCTCTCTCTCTCTCTCTCTCTCTCTCTCTCTCTCTCTCTCTCTCTCTCTCTCTTTCTCTTTCAGGTTTTCCAAGGGTTTGGCAGGCGGCACTGAACTCTGATAGCAGCCAGTGAGTAAAAGCTTAAATTCCAAAGCTGACAGGGTTGAGGAGCTCAGACACACCTTGGCTTTATGAACTGAGGCCTAAGGCGGCCTCTCCTGGCTTAAGATCCTGGAGCCAGCTTTCCTGGAATGAAGCTGGAAAGGGGCCTTGTTAGGGGAAGCTGAGTACGGAGGCCTAGGGCTTTTCTGAATTGGACACATTCACTGTGCTCACTTAAAAAGAAAAAGTCACCTCTACAAGAAGGAAGAAATCCACTTGCCATGATGAATTCCAACTTGTTCAGACAACCTACATATACAGGAATATTTGTGTATTCACCAGTGGAAAAGCTAAACAATGCTTTAGGACATTAGCAAAACAGTGGTACACCCACCCCTGCCTCTAGCAAGAAACAAACAAGCCTGCAGTTTGGAGGAAAAATTAATACTTCAAGAAAAAAGCATTCATGTTCAAACAAAAGCTTGTTCACAAATATTCATAGCAGCACTATTTAGAATAGCCCAAAGATGGAAACAACCCAAATAACCATCAACTGATGAATAAACAAAATGTACTATGTCCATGTGCTAGAATATTATCCACCCATAGGAAACAATGAAGTGCTGATACGGGCGAAAACAGAGAGGAACCTTGAAAACACTATGCTAAGTGAAAAACACAAAATGCTGTATACAAGATGTGATTAAAACCTTGGTTAATTGGGCTAGGGATTTAGCTCAGCAGCATAAGCACCTGCCTTGCAAGGATGTGATGGGGAGTTCGATCCCTGGCACCACACACAAAAAAAGGGTTAATATTTAAATTAAAGTAGTTTTTATTTAAGTTAAAGATATACTGCCATTAATCCCCTGAGAACATTCCTCCCTCTCCTCAGAAACACTTGCTCATTGTTCTTGCCACTCTCTTGAAGCAGTTCTGGAAGTCCTCCTTCATGAGTGATTTTAATTGTGCGGTCCTGGCTCCTGATGCCCTGAACTGATTCAAAACGTTTACCTTTCATGGTAATTCTGACTTTGGAAAAGAACCAGAAATCCTTTGATGACAGATATGGTGAATAAGGTGGATGGGGACACAGAGTAATTATATAAGTCTGCTTTTCTGTTGGATGGTATGTGGCGGCAGCATTTCGCTATAATTTTCGAACACACCTAACGGAGATGTGAAAAAAGACTTTGTGAACTGGTTCAGAGGGTGGCAAGAATGCTGGCATAAATTTGTTTGAAGTACGGAGAATGAACGAAAATGTGTCTATTATTGTAATGCTTTTTAAAATTTAAACACACTATATTTTTAATTTATACTATATTTTATATTTCAATTCTTATGTATATTTCATTTATATTTCATTAATCTGAAATATGCAGAAATGGTGTTTCCATAGTGAAAGCTACTTGGCCGTGGCTGAGAGCTGGGTGGATGGGGGGGAAGGGAACATTTGCTTAATGGGAATCGGGTTTCCCCTTGGGGTTCTAAACAAGTTCTGGACCTAGATAGTGATGATGGTGGCACCACATTAAGAATATACGTAATTCCATTGAATTATATACTTTAAAATGGTAGATTTTCCCTGACGGATGTACTCTAACATTTTGTTGTAGTTTTTTCTTTTTCTTCTTTTTATCTATGAATAAAATGGTTTTGAAAAAAGGAAAAAAATGGTAAATTTTATTAGTGTGTATTTTTCCTACAATTTAAAACGTCAAAAAAAAAAGCATTGGAATAATTATCACTGTGAATATCTGAAAAAATTGGTTGCTCATAACTTTTTTATAGTTAGATACTGTTTTTATTTTTATTCCTATTTAGAAGGATGTTATAAACTGGTGTGGCGGTTCATGCCTATAATCCCAGCACTCAGGAGGCTGAAGCAAGAGGATTGCCATGAGTTCAAGGCCAGCCTGTGCTACATAGTGGGTTCAAACCTAGCTTGATCTGCATAGCAAGACCTTGTCTGAAAAAATAACAACTAAAGCAAAAGAAAGATGCTATAACATAAAAGTGTCTCTATTTTAGTATGACCCTGAAGAGGAAAGATGGTAAAAAAAATTCTGGAGAAAAAAGAGAAGGGGAAAATCTATAGGGTAGGAAATAAAAGGTCAGAGATGGTCTGTTGAAGACAGGTGGCAGGATGGCGTGGGGAGAATAAGGTCTGATGTTTTGGCTAGGAAAGAAACAGATTTCAGACACGAAAAGAGAGAAATAGACAACGAGACTTCCAAACAGCGTGGAAAAGAAACTAGAATAAATTAAAGAGATTCTTAAAACCAAGAACAACACTGACACACACAGACACGAACATTTTAAATTCCATTCTTGGTTTCACTCTCCCTTGTATTTCCTGTGAGTTAAATTCTTAAAGATAACAAAGAACCTTAGATTGAAGTCAGATCTGCGGGTGAGAGTTACATGGGAACAGATACTTCCCAAAAGCAGACTTTATTATTCAGGCCATTTCTCTGCCCTGGGTGCCCCCATCCTGGTACATGGTTATGCAAAGGACGGTCAGGCCCCGTCATGCTTACAGCAAGGAGAGTTGGGCATGAGCCAGCAGCTGGGCGAGATTGTCTGAAATCCCTTCCAATTCTGTGTCCTGTGTAAAAATGATTCTAAGCCACATGCAGGTGCCTAAAACAGGGGGGTTGGTCATGGGTCAGCAAAGAGTGCCTGAATATTTACTACACACATGTGCTCCATTTTAAAGAGGGTTTCTTGGAAAGACACAAGAGGTCCTTCTTGAAGAGAGTGTGGTTAGATGAGAGGACTGAGATGGAGACTGTAACTCTTTAACATTACATTTAGTTTGTTGGGAGGTAAGGATTTAAAAATATATACTTAAATTGAAAATTCACACACAAAAAAGATAAAAATAAAAATCACCTATAGTCCTACCACTGTGGTGAATATATATATGCATATTTGCCTACCCCAAACACACACACACACACACAAGCACACAGATAATCATATAAACATGCTGTTTCATGGGAATCTCTTTCTGGGGCATTAAACAGTCTTTAATAATATCATGATTTTGATGTGTATGTGTTCAAAGTTTATTGTTCTTTATACAAAACAAAACAAAACAAAACATGCAAATGATAGGACCATTTGTATTTTGCAAGGCTTCAAGAAAGGATACCTGTGAAAGAAATCAACTTCAGGATCAGAGTTCCTTCTCATGCATATCTGCTAATGCATTTGAGTCTTCTGAGACTTGCAGGCCTTTTTCCAGGCTAAACCTATAAATGTGTTAGACAGATCTCTGTCCTTAACTGTGTGGGCACTTGGGGGGAATATCTTACTTCCTGTGTGAGGAGGAAGCTTGTGAGAGCTTGCTAGTACTTTGTCACAGATGGAAGCAAATGGGCATAGCAGGTGTCTTCCTAGTCTCCCTTAAACAGTGGCCTGTCAGTTAGATGCTGAGATGAAGGATTCAGGGGCCAGCAACGTCTTTCCTGAATGTTTGGGCAACAGCCACTTACTGGCACATATGATGCAACTCAAGCAGGAGGCCAAGGCAGCCACTCCCTACAAGGCCACGGTTGTAGTTCCCAACATCCAGATGAGGTAGGCTTTGCTCAAATGGTCTGAGATTTGCAGCTTTTGCTTAAGTCATTCTCTCAAAACTACATAATCAGTGATCAAAAGGGCACAATTGTTTTCCCAGCAATTGAGGGTTATGAGGGTCATAGTTTATTTATAGTTTAGGAGGTAAGTATAGCACTGAAGAATTATAGTTACAAAGTAACAGTGTCTCTCAGGCCCTCCAGGACCCAGTTGAGTATGTGGGCCCCCATTGACTTCTGAATAAATTTCTACACCCTATGATAGGAACAGTTTGCAAAGCCCTATACCCTCGTGTGTCCAATTTCTGTGGCCTTTTTTCTTGTTGTGCCACCGTTATTCTCTTGCTTCCAGGCACACGGGGCACCATATATGCCCAGCACACTGTTGCCTCGGAACTTACTGTTCTTTTTGCATTTGATAGTTTTCCATCTGCATTTGCATGGTTCACAGCCATACTTTATCCTGATCCTGCTCAAATGTCACACCATTCCTACCAAGGATCCTCTCACTACCCCCTCTAAAATTACTCATTCCCTCCCTAGGTTCATTAGCAGTAACTTGGCTATGTCAAAGGGCTCTACCTGTAGATTTCCCCTGGCGATAACTTCTCCACTGAGACAGCCTCTTGCTCAACAATCCTGCCTCTGACTCATAGGACTCTCCTCTCTAATCAAATCAGAAATAGATGAGATGTTAAATGACACTACCACACCTCCAGTTAGCTTTTGGCCTTTACATATTTGTGATCAACACTGTTATTCATTGATTCATTATCTTTTTTTTGTTTTACCTTGAGAACCTGATTTTTATTGTGAGCTCTAGCAGTGCATCCCGTTAAAATACTCAGCTTCCCAGAAACCAATGTCCTTTATAAAAGGTCAAGTGGTTCATTTCTAAGCAATGAGAGGTAAGTGGAACTAGCTGGATTGGGGTTTATTAAGTTGCACTGCCCCGGCCTTTGCCCTTTACTCCCAACAACTTCTCCATTCTGGAGTGTGGAACCACTACCACCTTTGAACCTCGAGAGTAACAGTGGGATGATAGTCTAGCAAGCAGAAATACAAAAGCAGCCTAGAACCTTGATGGACCCCTGTAAACTCTGCACTGCACTAACTCTACTTGATACCTCTGTATATTTTGTTGTATGATCTATATCTTGGTTTGTCCTCCTCACCCAGGCCCTGTGCCACTTCCCTCCTGCTCTATAGTGTTGGGGATTGAAACCAGGAACTCACAAATGCTAGGCAAGCACTCTACATTGACTTATAACCTCAGCCCCTGTATCTTGTCTAAGCCAGAGTTTGCTGAGTCTTTTTGCACACAGCAAAGCATAACCTCTAAGTGATAGTAGCTTGACCTCAGTTAAATTTTATCCATGATTACCTAGGATGTACCAATGTACTAGGATGTGTGTTAAGTTTGGGAATATGAAAGTGGGAAAGATGTAACCCAACCTCTTCAAAAAGTTCACAGTGAAATACCTTAAAAGGTCCATAAGCATGCCATTATATAACAGTTAATCACTTCTGAAGTGGAGGTTTATTTAAAGAACATTGGAACAAAGCCACCATTATTAGTAATGAACAAGGATGAGAAGTGCACTGGGGTAAATTCTGTAGAATTCATCTTACAATATTTTTAGACCTTAAAATATGTGTACATATGTGGGTGAGTCCCACTGAATAATATCCACTATTCATATTATTGATAAAATCTGCAAAATCATGAAGTTATAGTTACTTTATCTTTCTATAAGTGCCACTTTACACTTGTTTATTTTCTCTGGTGGGGTCAGAGGACCTACATGTTTCCAAAGTAAATTTCTCAAAGCTTTGTCAATTTTTTATACACAGGAGAAACCCCAAGAAGTCCATGAAAAAATAAACACAATCTCAAAGAGCAGGACTAACAAAGGATAGTTTGAGGTGGATTCCAAGTGCAGGAGCAACCTTTTAACCCAACTGCAGCACCCACTTCAGCAATGCTGCTTCTGACTGTGTCCCTGCTTTCCTGTGACTCTTTCCATCAGTGTCCCTTTTTCCCTGTCCATTGCCTCCTGTTCCCTCATCTCTTGTCCCTCATCTAATGTTCTTGTTTCCCCCAAATTCCATCTTTCTTTTTCTTATCCAAGCAAAAATTAACAATAAGCAATTTTTAAAAGGTTATTTGCTATGCATGTTGAGATTTTATACAAATTTTTAATTTTTAAGCTAATGATTGGCTTGTTATTTCTTAAAGTTGCTTAACTCCTTTAGGCCATCAGAAGCCATGCATCGCTTTCCTTCTAATGTCCTACCATCCCTGCTAGAGCAATAATGTTGCTGGCATATTCTAAGATCTAACTAAAAGTAAGTAGCAAGGCCACTACCCTCCTAAACCCTATATGCTGTCTTCAAGGCTGAGGATTGGGAAATTCCTAGGGCAGAACGGGATGCAAATGCCTTTACACTCTGCTGCCTTCTGCAGTCCCAGCCCTCTCCCCAGTGCAGCAGACCTCTCTGGACTGGATCACTGGATTATCTCCATTAGTGGATTTCTTACAAACATCTGGCGGCAGAGCCTGGCTCGTTCCAATCCTCTGAGTCCTCTCAGACCACAGGCGTTCTCTGGGTTGGGCAAGTGATTTTTCCCTGGAGTCTGTGGAGGAAATTTGCACTGGTCTCCTATGCTTCTCTCAGAGCAGGAGACGGTTGTTTATTCCACATAATTAATGGACAGAGAAACTGGGCCTAATTTATTTCACTCATAGGAATGCAAGTCTGTTCTTTCAAGGAAAGAATGTGTGTCTTTGCCTTACCCAAGCAGACTCGCGATTTCCCATAAAGGGTAGATACACTTAGGCCAACAATGAGGGAAAGAAGCAAATCTCAAAAACTCTACAAGAGAAACTCAACACAGTTTTTAAAGAAATCGTGCTTCTTTTTGGATCATGGTACCTTAAGAGCTTTGTGTGATCATTTAAAATTACTATTGAAACATGTTTAATGAGGATTAGGATTTTATGTTACAGACTGAATTTCTTTGACTTTTCAAAATTTCAAGCTCTTCAATGTCCTTTAACTTCTCTTGAACCAAGAGTATTGGATTTTACTGGCACACCTGAAGCTAAATAGAGAATAGCACTTTTCAAATACCAGTCTGCAATACACAGAGCCCTGGGCTAGGGCCAGTGATAAATTATAACAGCTAAGATTGTGAGACCTGACAAATTGTATTTGTAAAACTCTTTGCAGATGGATTTTATGAACTCTTCAGAGTAGACCAGCATAACCACATCCCCAGCAGAAGTCATTAATTAACTAATTAATTTCACAGCTCATAATAGTCCTGTGTCTGCTGGGCATGGTGGCACATGCCTGTAATCCTAACACTTAAGAGGCTGAGGCAGGAGAATCACTGTGAGTTTGAGGCCAGCCTGAACTACATAGTGAGACCTTGTCTCCAGTAAATAAATAAATAAATAAATAAACAAACAAACAAATAAATAAAATGAGAGAGAGAGAGCGAGAGAGGGAGAGAGAGAGAGGTTTCTGACCAGGGCCTTTGTCTGAACTCCAGTTCTGCTATTTTGTACTAGGGATGTGACTCTGAGCAAGTAGCAAAGCTTTGCTCTGCTTCAGTTTCTTCATCTGTATTTCTATCTTGCCAGATTGTTTTCTCTGAATATAAAGCACTTAACTCATGGCAAAGTGATGTCATGGATGGTAGCTCTAAGTAATAATCAAAGCATTAATAGGGTTCTAAATATCTGCCTGTTCTGGGACCATGTTTTGCTTTTTCTCCAATCATTTTTGAATTGCTTTTAAAAACTAAACAATTTAAAATGAGGTATAATTTATATATCAATTTACTCATTTTAATACTGCAATACAATTATTTGTCAGTAAATTTATAGAATCACGCAACCCTCACCATAGTCTAGTATTAGAATAATTCCATTATCCCAGAGACATTGCCTGTACTCATAGTAGTCACCTCTTTTCCATCCTAGCCCCAACATCCTCTGGTCTTTTGATTTCTATAGATTTGTCTGGACATTTCATATAAACCTATAGATTTTTCTCCTTAGATTTTTCCTGACATTTTACACAAGTGAAATCATACCATATATATTCATTTGCATCTCACTTCTTTCACTTCACAGGAGGATTTTGAGTTTGTCCATGTGTAATTTTTAACACTCGTGTGTCCTTGCTCTTGATGAGTAGTATTCCCATGCACGGGCTAATGGGGACTGCGGTCTGTACACCTGTGGCAAGTGCGGGGCCCGCATGTGATAGTAAGAGCTGATGTTTGTTGCTTAAATTAAATTCACACTTGAAGCTATTCAAGTTGGCATGCTATTAATTCTCACAGTAAGGGACAGGGGTGGCTGACAAGAGCACACAGTCAGGACGCCATGCCAGGCCTCCTCCTTATTACCCGAGGGGACACCTCACCTTGCCATTTCACCTTGAGTGGAATTTTAAAATTCTAAAACGAGAAACCATTCTACCCCTTCTGCCATTTTGACCTTAATTCTTTCTCATTCTCTATGGCAAATTTGAACTGCTCATATTTGTCCCAACACATTCTCATCTCATAAGCATCAAATAGTTATTAACTTATTTAACACAGATTGGTACGTAGAAGGAATTCACAAGTATTTGTTGAGTGAGTAAATGAATGAACGAATGAATGACTTTTATATAGAAGATCAATATGTCAGAATTCACAGGAAAGCCCACATTCCAGGAGGCTTGCTTCTGGGTACCCAGCTGAGGGTCAACATGTGAGTATGAAAGATCTGGACTCATAGAGCACAAGAAAAACATAAAGTGAAAATGAAAGAGAGAGGGAGGGAGGGAGAGAGAGAGAGAGAGAGAGAGAGAGAGAGAGGGACCTTAAAGCTATGTTGTACCTTAGTAGAAACTGCTGTTTGTCCTAAAATACTTAGGGATCAAGGTCCTAGGCCATTTGAAAATTATGGGTTTTTATGTTTACTTTAGTCTGCTTGTGGCAGTATCTTCCTATTATGGTTGATGATATTGGGTGGATAGGCAAATACATGTATTCCTATTTTGACTGAAGCATAACATTTGTTGTTTTATTTCAAAAGGAAGCAGAGTTGATATAGGAAGTTCATAGTAAGTCCTGAGGGAAGAAGGTGATATCTATCTCAAGGCAAATTGAGAAATATGGAAAAAACCAACATCAAAGAAGGTGTTTGTCCACTGATGCTCTTTTGGAACTGACCTGGGGTAGGGAACCATGGTGGGCAAATGATTATGGTCTCAATTTCTGTAAAAGTAAATTTTGATTAAGAGGATTAATCAAAGAAGGAGACAGGGATAGGAAAGAATTTTGAAAGGAACAACATGCTTCACAATCTGGTAGTGATGAGAGGGATGTTTGAAATTAATTCAGCATTGGCAAACATTTTAAAAAAGGCAATTGGTGTGGTATCATTTTGAAATGGTGGCAAATAAAAGAAAATGAGCAGAGAAGGTTGTCTAGGTTCATTTTATGCTACTATAATATCACAGGCTGGGCGATTTATAAGCTGTAGAAAGTTGTTTGGCTCACCATTCCAGGGATCTGGGATCTGGTATATCAGTAGGTAAAAGGGCAAACAAGCATGCAAAACAGAGAGGAAAATTGGAAGCCAAATTCATTCCTTTGTTAAAGAATTCACTCATTCTTATGGTTACAGCATTAATCTATTTATAAGGTTACAGTGCCCAGTGCTCAGGGCTCAGGATCTCATCACTTCTTAAATACCCCACCACTTACTCTAGTACTGTGAAAATGACAATAAAATGTCAACATGATTTTTGGTGAGGACATGCAAACCATAACAGAGACTATGATTATAAAGAGGGAAGGAAAGATTTAAGTGATAACTTTTATCTTTCAGGAATAATGATGAAAAACCATTGGTCACAGCTGCCTTTTGTCCATTCAATCTACTTCTCAACTGCTACTAAATAGTAATAGATTTTGGCCAAAATTTATCCTCTCAATTTCCAACATCCTTTCCCTTTCAGACTGGCTCACCCATGGAAGCCTGGAAAATAGTTGTGTTTGAATAAAAAACTGGCTGACCATTGTGGTACATGCCTATAATTTTACCTACTCAAGAGACTAAAGCAAGATTACCTCAAATTCAAGTTCAGGGCTAACCTGGACAATTTAGTGAGACTTTTTCTTCAAATAAAATGAAAAGGGCTAAGAATATAGTACTCAGTGGTAGAGTGCTTGCCTTGTATTCAATCTCTACTGGGAGAGAGAAAGAGAGAGAGAGAGAGAGAGAGAGAGAGAGAGAGAGAGAGAGAGAGAGAGAGAGAGAGAGAGACTTTCTTAGATTTCAGTGTGATCCTGAGTTGGTTGTGAAATCCGGAAACATTCTTCTATCTTTCTCATCCTGCCTCCTCAAGTGTAACAAAGGAAGAGCAGTCTGTTTAACCAATGTCCAAGCAGTGTTCAAACTAAATAATGTTTGCTACAAACTTTTACATTGCATTAGAAATGCCTTTTGTAGTTATTCCTTAGGCACTTTTGTCCCCAGGTTCTTCATTGGTAAAATAGAGATAGTGACACTTGGTCACCAAGTGATCACAACTCCGTATAAAGCCCTCTGTACACAATTGAGTGTTACGTTACCACTCACAACTCTCAGATGCCTAGTTCTCTGCCACTAATAGAATATTTGTGCCCCATCTGATATCCTTTCTGTTCTGATGTTAAATCTCACCCTCAGAGAGCCTGCAGTCTGTTTGATAAGCTAAGACCCTCTCATGACTGACCTGTTCACTCTTACTTTTTATAAGGCCTGCCACTGTAGGAAGCAAGGACCTCCACTTGAAGGCTCTTGGTTCTTTCTCTTCTCCAAGGCCATCTAGGCATTTTCTCAGACACTGAGGCACGTAGGCCATGCTGACTGGAGACTGACCCAGGAAGAAGTGAAAAACAGAGTGCCATAACACTGAAGAAAGCTAAGCCAGGGTCTGCAGACTGTACTCCTAGAAGGTGCTGGGCCAGAAAAGGGGCCTGTCCCATAAGCCGCCAGGCTCCTGTCTACTCTCACAAACAGCCCTTTCCATTCACGTTCACAGGCATCTATTCTCTGCCTCTTGAGTGGCTCTAAAACTGGAAAACATCTGCACTGGTTTGGTCTGGGTGTGATTTATAAGGACTCCCTGCTGTCCCCTCTCTCCCTTCTCCTCCTTTTCACCTCTGGGGCTTGGGATTCTTTCTTTCTTTCTTTCTTTCTTTCTTTCTTTCTTTCTTTCTTTCTTTCTTTCTTTCTTTCTTTCTTTCTTTCTTTCTTTAAACAGGCTTGTGTTTCTTGAGACTGGGTCACCTTGATTTATTATGCCCTGGACTCATTAACAAAAGATTCTGAGACAGGTCATTTATTTTCTGAGTGGTGATTTCCTGTCCTACCCCAGCCCCGCTCAGCAGGGGCCCAGTGGAGCACAGACTTATATTAGCTGCCTTGTCACCATGGGAGAAGAGAATGGAACCAGGAAGGTTCAGAGGGCAGAAAACATCCTGCAAGAGCTTTTCTCCACTCTTTAGTCCCTTTTGGTAGTTCTTTCTCTTCTGCCCAGTAAATGGGAAAGAGTTGAACAACCACCTGTGGGGCTGCCTTCTTAAAGGGACCCACACTGACCTTCCTTCTCTATTTCATATTTGCATGATTTAAAATTTATATGTAAAATCCAACATAAACAAGATAAGGTGAGTGCTAGTAGGCACTTAAACTGAGCATGAAGTAGAGGAATTAAATGGCCAAAATTTCTGTCGGGTCCTTCTTAAACTATTACATTCAAGTTTGGATATTAAAAACTGAGCTGTTAATTTTTAGAGAAAGTAGAAGGCAATGAAACTATTATTGTCAGAGAAGATCTCTGAAGGAAGATGAAAGATATTGACATCATTTAGCCTGAAATTCAGTTTAGGCTGGAGACTGATTTATTAACTGTTTTCAGGTCTCTGGAAGGTAGTTACACATAGGAATGATGGTGACCATCTGTTTTGTGACTGTACTAAGGATTGAATAAAGGGAAGTGAAATTAAATGGTAGCAAAATAGTCATAAAAGTGAGTGGCTAAAAGTTTATTAAGAAAGATGTGATACATGCACAAGGTTGTAAAGTTGTTTGTCACATTTTATAAAGTATGAATGGAGGTTCAGAGAGTTTAAGAAACTTGCCCAATATCACACATCAGGAAATCACAGAGCCAGAGCTCACTGACTCTCCAGTATATATGAAGCTGACTTAATGGGGTAAAGAAATGAACAAATACAGAAAACTATGGTTTTTTCAAAGAACCATTAATTTAGATTGGTTTATAGGGAGAGTTCAGAGGATTCATATCTGAGGATTTACAATCTTGGGATCCAGTACCGTGGCTCTGTGCTGAGAGGGACACAGCTCAAGAGACATGGTGATGGTCACCAACCACATTCCCCAGAAATAGTTTAGAGACGTTGGCTGTATTTGGGCTGCTGGCTTCTGTTATTTGCCAGGAGTTGCTCTTGCAGAAGAAGATTCTGGCCCCATGACGATCATGGAGTTGGAGGATGTGAATACTGAAGCTCAGGAGGAGTGCCTCTATCTCTGCTACTTACTGTGCATGTTCTTCTAAAGGTCCATTCAACAAAGTGAAAGTAGATTCTGGGAAGATGGCAGAATAATAAGCAACAAAGTAAAAAGCCTCTCTGAGAGAAGCAGCCCAGATGCTGGAATATAGCATTCTGGAGAAGACTAGAAGGAAAGAAATGGATCCTCTTGATCCAGGAAGAAACTAAAGTGAAAAAAAAAAAGAAAGAAAAACTTAAATAGAAGGTGGTAGCCAGATACGATCTCACCAGAGCTGGTCCCACTGTGTGCAAAGTGCCACTGGAATCCAGAGATACACCATCACAGTTAAGTTGGGTTTGGCAAGCCCAAAGGCCTTGGTGGGAAGACATGGTCACATAGGGGAGCAGCAGACCAGAGAACTGCACTGGCTCATGGTGAGTGTGTGGGACTCAGTCCTCCATGGGAGTGGGCGATAGGCCGGGCACCATTTTGGTGTTGGGCAGGATAAGCTTGGAGCCAGAACTGCAGCCAGCTTCATTTAGCCACTCCTAAAGCAGAGCAGATTGGTGAAAATTGCTTGGACTGAGTCCCGCCCCTGTGAGCAATCCAATAGCCAAGGCTGAGATTTCCCTAAGGCTTTCTCTAACCAACCTTGACTGCATGGCACACACTAACATGATAAAGACTCCCAGTGGTTAACCAGCTCAGAAGGGAGGGGCCAGCCTGCCCTGCCCCTGATTATACTCCAGTAGTCATCAGCAGACTAGGCAAGCAGCAATCCCTAGCCAGCACACTTCAGAGTAATTATAACCAATACAGGAAGTGCCAGGGACCCCACTACCCATTTGTCTGGAAGAAACCAGGAACATGACAGAGGAAGAAACAAAAGGCAGTCTCCGGCCTCCAACCCAAGCAGTACTGGCCCAGGAAAGGTAAACACAGAAGAGATTGGCAGTTACATACCTGTAATTTCTGAAGCAATGGCATCTGACATAAAGAAACAACTTTGTGAAACTATAAAATAACTTAAAACAGAAATATTAATACAAGTAGAGGAAGACATAAGAAAAATAATGAAAGAAATGCTAAGTACCTCTCAAGAAGACACAGATAGAAGAATAGAGGAGCATAGAAAAAGAAGGGAAACCTTCAATGAAGAATATAAAAAAAATTTAGAATACATGAAATAGATTCAAAGAGATTACCAGGAAATTAAAAACTTCATTGAAAGCTGCAAAACTGCTTGAAAGAAACTAAAGATAGACTATTAAACTTTGAAGACAGGTTTGCAACTTGTGATCACAAAAGGAAATATCTCTTAAAAATAACAAGGAACCAGGAAGTAACAATACAAAGATTAGAAAATAACGAGAAGATCTATAACTTAAAAATAAAAAATGTGAGTGAAGAAGCAAGGGTAAACACAAAGGAAATACAAAGGCTATTTACAGAAATAATTAAAGAAAACTTCCCAAACATAGGAAAATTAAATGATATTCAGATATAGGATGCATACAGAACTCCAGCCAGCTATAACCAAAATAGATCTACACCCAGACATATAATAACACAAGAACAGAATATTAAAAGCTGTCAGAGAAAAGAAACAGATCACCTATAAAAGAAAACCCATCCAAATCATGACAGACTTCTTGACACAAACCATCAAATCAAGAAGAGCTTGGAGTGAAGTATTCCAAGCCCTGAAAGAAAATAACCTCCAACACAGATTGATGTACCCTGCAAAACTATCTCTCAAAATTAATGAAGAAACAAGATGCTTCCATGACAAAGAGGAACTGAGGGAGTTCACAACCACCAATCCAACTCTACAAAAAAATACTGAAGGACATTCTAGAGAGAGAAAAAAGACCATGGTTTCAGGAGCAGTGACAGAGGAGGCTCACTGAACAGGACAGACAGTGGAATGAAGGGGAAAAGTAGACAACCAATGGCAGTAAAATAGCATGGCAGAGATGAGGCAGGGAAGGTTGGCCATAATCACTAACATAGACAGCCTCGATACACTAAAAAAAGAAACACAGGCAGAGTGGATCAGGAGATAGGGTCCATCAAGATACTCTATAAAAGAAATGTAATTAACCTGAAAGAGGGTTTATGGACTGAGAGTCAAAGATGAGAAAATAATGCTGTATGTGACAGGGAACCAGAAAAAAGTAGGGGTAGCTCACCCAACAGCTGCAGATTGGTTGGAAAGACAAGACATTTTTGTATAATGGAGAACTACTTAGCTATAAGGAAGGAAAACCTTGAGCCTCTTGTAGGTAAATGGATACAATTTGAGATCATGCTCAGGGATTAGAAAGGTTTAGAATCACTTACATAAATAGCGGGTTGCCTTCCTAATCTAAAAACTGAAGGAGTTAGTGGGATACAAAATGTACAATGTACCCTGTGAAAATGAAAGGGGAGGAATTGTCTAGAAAGGGAAGGCAGTGGACATTGTTAATCTTGTATCATGATTTGAAACCCATATTGTTTTCTTTCTTTATTTTTTTTTTTTCTCTCCTCAGTTACAAACCCATAAGCCACTGCCTAGCTCACCTCCAGATCTGGCTGTGCCTCTGCAACCTCAACTTCAATGTCCCCAAGTGAGACCCAGCCTCATTCCTCCATATCTGTCCTCCTCCTGACCATCTCTCAGAGACTCTGCCACCACACCACAAGTTACCCCGTCTCCAAATATGAATATTACCCTAGCTGTACTCCTCATCTCATCAAGCACCAAATCCCATGCTGTCCCTGTCCTGGAGATCTATCTACTGCTTTTCATCTGAAGGTCTCTGCCTTGATTTCCAGCTTCCTCATCTCCATCTGGATACTGTGGGGTTTGTTAGTTAGTCTCTCTACCCCAGCTTGAGGCCCTCTTGGGTCTGTTTTCTCCTTGGCAGCCAGAGTGATTCTTTCTCATATGCAAATCTGAACACACCTCTGTGCTGAAAAGCCTAAAGTGATTTCTTGGCACCCTCAACCTACTGGCTTCCCCTTGCTTCCATCTCAGGCCCCTTCTGCTTTGGTTCCAGCCACACTGAACTGCTTGCAGACCCCTTACTCTCCCCTTAGTTCTCAGGGACCTGCACTCACTGCTTGCCACACTCTTCCTACCACATTTTCCTCCCTTGTAACCCTAGTCCTTTGTGCTTTGACATATATTCTCTTTGATGGAGCTTTTCCTGACTCCAAGCCCCTATACAGCAATTTTAAAATTACTTTTTGTTAGTGTTTTCAGCACAATAAAAAAGTAAAATATAAAAGTAAAAAGTGGCCTTTATTCCAAGGACGTTGAGAGGAGTCTGCAACCATAGGCGTCTGGTTTTCTCTCCCATATTGTTTTGATTATTCTGTTTAGTTTGATTATATTCGGTTCCAGTTTGTCTACTTGTACTAGATTTGATGATATGGACAGCTATTCCAAAGATAGCAGGATATACTACAGTAACCATTTTTAATTTCCTATTAACTTAATTTGAAGTCCTGTATTGCTTTCACTGTCTTGTTTTGACTGATTTTATTTGAATCTGTTATTCTTGATAGTATGAAGACTGAGAGTATAGGCAACTACTTTGAAGACAATAACATTCATTATGATACCCATTCTGGTTTGACTATTATCTTCTTTTGAAATCCTATAATGTCTCCATTGTTTTGTTTTTATTGATTTTGTTCTGTACTGCTATGTTCAATTTTATTATGCTTGATGGTATGGGCAATTCTATTGAAGATAGCAAGACACATCATGGTAACCATTATAGATTATCTTGTATTTTGGTTTTAAGTCATGTACTATGTCCATCCTTTTGCTTTGACTGACCATATTTGTTTTTATTCTCCTCAAAATAAAACAAAAACAACAATAAAAAGGGAAAGCAAGTCAAAGGACTTCCAGTTTGTTTTACTATGGCTACTAAAATTTACCCAGAGCCACCAAAGTGATAGGATTTCTTTTCAAGAACATCAGAGGCAGGAGGTGCAAATCCTTGCTGTGCATAGGTCAGTTTGGGAAAGGCTGTGGTAGAATTCAGAGGTTATCCATGGAATGGGAAGGGGAACTACCATTTACTATGCCAGGAACCATTCAAAGGTTGGAGAACTATATTAGCTCTTTTAGTCTTTGTGACAATGCTATAAAATCAGTACTACTACTATCCTCATTTACAGATGAGAAAAACAGTCCTACGAAGTTAGTAACTTGTTTAGCTTGACAGGACGAGAAGGGCTTGAATCCTGAACTCAGACAGTCTGACCTCAGTGGCTACATTCTTAGCCATTAGGGTATAGGATCAAGTGCTTGGGTTTCCCCACTCAGCCTGCGGGAACTCTAACTCTGGTTACTGGCTCAGCAGTGACTTAGCTTCTTTCTGGCTGGTTTATAACAAGTACTAACAATTGTAAACATTGTTCAGTCCAAATTCAGGGATTTTACATTGACTCTTTCTTTGCCTTTTTATCTTAAACTAGGCCAGAGGGGATAAGAATAAGGAGCAAACATTTGAATACTCCATCAGTCAGCCCTTGGATATTGAGTCCTTAATTCCCTGACTGCTCAGTTCATTGCTTTAAAAGAGTTGGAAGTCATGGAAGAAGATGGTGTTTTTTTGTTTTTTGTTTTTTTCTTTTTGTACCAGGGATTGAATTCACGACCTCGCACTTGCCAGGCAGGCGCTTATGCTGCTGAGCTAAATCCCCAGCCCCAAGATGGTGAGTTTTTCAACAGCAAATCCTATAGGGACGGGCTAGAGGAGGGAACCAGTATCTGCTGCATGGAGACTCTGAGCTACACACTTTCCCATTAGTTACCTCATTTCCATCCTGACACACTCTGAGTAAGTGTTATAAACACAGTTTTACAAATGAGGGAGGTTATGTAGCTTGCCTGAGGTCAGGATGATTGTGCACAAAGAGGCTCCTGTCTGAACCTTAGAATATGGCCCCCAAGATCTGTGCCCTGTCCACAAGACACCGTCCACCATCGAGTGTTAAGCAAAGACTGTCTGAACCTGGGGCCTGACAGGCTTAGCCAGGACTTTGTGGCAAACACAAAGCTGGGGGGCCCTGGCAGCATCCTCTCCCTCAGGCTGAGCTCAGCTCTCAGCTTCTCCTGTGCCTACCTCAGGCTTCAGTGTGTGGAGCAGCAAACTGGACAAACAAGAAGCCATCCTTCTGGGGTTCTGCTCTGCCAGAAGCCTGGGGCATACAGGGTGCTTAATGCAAAGCTTGGCAGGCCTTCCCTTCTTAATTTAGTCCTCCTCCCAGGAGGGATTCCAGAGGCGGGAACATGAGAAAGGGAAAGGAAAAATAATAAGAGATAAGTGAGAAAAGAGAATATTTATAGGGCTTGTAACATCTAATGGAAACCAGCTGCCTGGTTGGGGGGGAGGTAGGGGTCTTTTTTTTCTTTTTTTTGTCTGCAGGACATTTTTAGCTCTTCTCTTGCATATACCTGTAGGGGCAGGGTGGGAGATGGCGGGGGGGGGGCGGGGGGGGGAGGGAGAGAGAGAGAGTCCCAGCCTAGAAGCTAGGGGGAGGGCTGTGCTTTCTGCATACTGGGCATCAGAGGGCTGCTTTCCCCTCCTAGCTGACTGCACTCACCTCCTGCCTTCATTTTAAACTGGAGCTGATTCAAACCTGCTGCTCTTGGAAAGAGGCCATCAGAACAGGCTCCAACAGAAAGATGATCCCCGAGGGGATAGGACTGTGAGAGAGTGGGGCAATCAGAAAGAATAAGAAAATGAGTCAAGGGAATGGAAAAGGTGAATAAACAGGGGAAGGTGGGGGACAGCTGAGTGGGAAGCATGCAAAGGAGGGAGTGACTGAAAGTCTGGAGCTGGAGCAAATTCAGAGCTGATCCTTTCTCTCTCCCACGGATCCAGAGGGCTGTGTTAAAGATGTGTCTGTGTGAGATTTTCCAGGACACTTTCCCATAAATCTGTATTTCCTTTTTTCTCGAGATCTCTGGACCAAAAGCCTCGTCCAAGAATTATGTAAAGAACATTAAAGCCAGGAGGAGCTTCATATGGGAAAAGTGTAATAATTTAGGGCTGGAATCTGGGGCAGGCATTTAGAAAGACAGCAGCCAAAAGCAAGGCAGTTTACAAGGCTGATTTGTCTAGGGGCTGAAGTCCTGGGTGTTGGACTCTTATTTTTATTTCTAGCTCTCACATTTTTGGGTGAGTTGGAGAGGATATGCCCATAAGACCATGGAATCAAGTCCTGTGTGTGTTTAACTGACATGAATTCAACCATATTTGTTGCAAGTGAGTGTAAGTAGGGAGGATGATTTACCCATCTTTCAGCTTGGTGAGCAGTGGTATTAGCTAAACTGAGCTGAGAAATGTGAACCTACACTTCTTTCCATACCTTTTGGTCATTGTTCCCGATATATCTCATATGGGTGGATTTGTGTTTAAAGAAACAATAACCTATTTTATAAAGCACTGTACTTTACATGAAACTTTATTACTTTATCTCCTACCCAACTAAAAGAAAATATCCAAAAACTATGTTACTTTCGTGGAAAGAGGGTATAGAGGAAGAAAAAAAAATTTCTTTAACTCTCGCAGGTTCTTTTTCGGACCAGACCTCTGTCACAAAACATAGATGAAGGAAAGAAAAAAGCAAACAAGTTTACTGACACATATATTTCATATATACATGAATGATACCCCAGGAAAGTGAAGCTCTCAAAGAGGTGGATTGCAATTTCTACTTATATAGAATGTCTGCCATAAAGAATAGTAACTGGGTGTGGTGGCACTTGCCTAAAAGTCTAGCTACTTGGGAAGACTGGGAGACATGAGAATTGTAAGTTTGAAGCCAATCTGGGCAAATAAGCAAAAACTTGTCTCAAAATTAATAAAAAAACCAAAAATGGTTGGGAATTTAGCACAGTGTAGAACACCCCAGGTTCAATCCCAAGTACTACAAAAACAAAACAAAACCCTAACCTGCCCAAACCAAGCCAAACAAAAAACAACAGGAAAAAACAAGTGCCCCAAGTAGTAAATTTTAAGAAAAGTGATAAGACAAAGGAAAAGGACTTTAAGTCTTTAAGGGCAGGAACTCAGGAGAAAAATAGTCATCTCTTTTGCCCTTGGCTCTGCTTTCTGTGGTTTCAGTACCTTCACTCAACTGCACTCTGAAAAATATGAAATCCAAAAATAAACAACTCATAAGTTTCAAACTCATAATTTTCTGAATAGTGTGATGAAAACTTGTACCATTCTGCCTTGTTCCACCTAAGACATGCATGAAGCATCCCTTTGTGCAGTGTATCCATGTTGTATATCCCATGGGCCTGTTGACATTTTAGTAGCCCTCTCAGTTATCAGATGAACCCTTAAGGTATCGTGGTGCTTCTGTTCCAGTTACCCTTACACAGCAGTCTAATGCTGTGGCACAGTGCCCGCCATTCACCGCATTTGCCTTGCTATTTAGCCCTTGGATCATTTCACATTGTTACAAGAAGGGTGTAGAGTACAGTGAGATACATTGAGAGACTGCACCTACATAGCTTCTGTTACGTTATATTTTTTCTATTTTATCCTTAGATATTATCATTAGCTATCTACTGTGCCAAATTTATAAAGTAAATTTTACCTGAGGCACGTATGTATTTATGATAAACATACACAAAAACATAGTATGCTATGGTATGACCTGAGGTTTAAGTATCCCCTGGGGATGTGGGGAGGTATCCTCCTTTGGTAAGGGTAGGCTATTGTAGCTAGCAGTAGTAAAGCTTTTTAATGTTGATTCCCTTGGTATCATCTTCTGGCTGATGAACATGCAAAGTTTTCTTCAATAGCTAACTTTCATTCTCTTTGGTAGAAGGAGGTGGTGTTGAGGAGATGCAGGAGACTTTTTGTTTATAAATCCAAAATTCTGCTTTTAGGAGGATAGAAGAAGGGATTCACAGATTGTGGAGGAAGAGAACAAGTTACCAAGAAGCAAGCTGTCCCTGGTTGCCACCACCAGATAGTGGGGGCGGGGAGAGGGACATAGCCAGATCCCCAGCCCTTTCAGGTGTGTGGACTGGGAAACAAGAAGAGCCACCCCCCGCCTCCCGCCTCCTGTACCATGCACCTGTAAGCGACTAGCTGATCCTGAGAAACACAGGCTGTGATGATAGCTATTGAGATGAAATGCAATTTGATGCTTGTGGTACTTGGTGTTTCGCTGACTTTGCAAGTCTAGGGCCAGTGGTCTGATCATTTATTCAGAGGATAATAGTACACAGTGTGGCATCTATGGGTGTCTCCTTCTGAAGGTGGTAGCATTGTTAATTCCTTATTATCTTGTTTTGCACTCTGGTATCATTTACTAGAGTTTTGTTGGGTTGGGTTTTACTCTGTTTTATTTATCTGATGGCACAGGCTATTTCAAAGATAGCAAGATCCTTGCAAAGCATGAGGTCATGAGTTCGATCCCCAGTACTGATAAAAAAACAAACAAACAAAAAAAAACAAAACAAAGATAGCAAGATATATTATGGTAGGCATTTTGGATTTACTATTATCTTGTTTTGAAGTCCTTTACTGCATTCATTGTTTTGTGTGTATTGGTTCTATTCTGTTCTGTTTTGTTTGATTTTTACTGTATCTGAAGGTATCTGAAGCTATTTTGAAGACAACAAGAGGCATTATGGTAATCATTGTTGATTTCGTATTGTTTTGAAGGCCTGTGTCACTTACACTGGTTTTTTTTGATTGGTTTTATTCTGTTTTATTTTGCTTGGCTTTATTCTCATAAATAAATAAAGGATAGAAGAAGGGCAGAGAGCTTTCCTGCATCTGCTTCTTCTCAATTGCCTCCAGCTCAAAAATTCTATATTTTGGGGTGGCACTGTTATATAGAATACTATAACAATGTCCTTTAAGGGAAATTTAAGGGGGTTTCAGGACTTTTTAATCAGACTCATTTTTTCCCCATCTTAAATGGAACTCTCTCATCCATTGGAGTTGGTGAGTGTCCATTTGGATTTATGGTTGAATTAGTGGATGCATTTCCCCTAATTTGAGCAAGTCCATTTATATATAATAATTGAGAAAGGTCCACCAGCCCTTGGATTTGGGCAAAGCTCCAAGAAGGGGTCAGTATGACCAGTGTGAAATTTCTTTCCATTGTGTCACT
This sequence comes from Hydrochoerus hydrochaeris, assembly GCA_004027455.1. NCBI lineage: Eukaryota > Metazoa > Chordata > Mammalia > Rodentia > Hydrochaeridae > Hydrochoerus > Hydrochoerus hydrochaeris. The sequence goes on along the minus strand of PVLA01001598.1, from coordinate 13,024 downwards.
CCTTCTTTTCTGATTACTTGCACCCACTCGTCCTTAGGTTTGAAAAACTAGCTGCCTTGCTCTCATGTGGTACTATATGATTGCAGGCCCTGGGCACCATCAGGTCAGCCTCTGACTCTAAAAGAGAAGCCTCCAGTCTCAGTATCTTAGTGGTTATCCCTTTGTGCTCTTAACTTTATTTAACAAGTTGACCCTTATCAATAATGCAGAAACAAATCTTTAGTTCCAGCAAGGATAAAAAGTCAGTTCAATGTCCATGTCAACAAAAATAATACCTTTTTTTGAAAAGAGAGAATGATTACTATCGCCTTAAGAAAGTCAGAGAAGAAAAAAACTTACACACTTCCAAAGAAATGGCAGATGTTTTCCCCTTTGGAAGGAGTTCCAGATCACACTGTCAGGTTCTGGCATGACTGTACCCCTCATATGGGCAGCTTGTATTTATCTGGGCAGCCTCATAATGCCCAGCTGCCTTTTAGAAATGAAATCTCTCCTCCATCATCTGCAGTGCACACATTGTGCTGATTTCTGAGATGTTCTGATCTCATTAATTCAATCAGAAATGATTTTTGAGAAGTTTTTTTCCTCATTAACTCAACCAGAAATCTCAGGATTCTGAGAAAGAAAGGCATTGAGAATGTTTCTATCTCCCTACTTGGATTTTGAGGTCAGTCTGCTGCCAGGGTCTTATTCCTTAAAGTTCTTCTCAGCCTTTCAAAGTAAGTTAGAGAGAATGCTTTGGCATTTTGAAATTTAGTGCACTGGACCCTGTTGGTTTGTTACTTTTAGATTCATGATTTTTCATATTTTCAAGATTACATATTCTTTTAAATTTTTATTTCTCGTTGGATCCAGTGCATTTTGAAAACAATGAGATATTTCTATTTATACCTTAATGAATGATAAAAGGCATCTCCCACTCTTTTTTTTCCATTCTGTGATCTATGCCTTCTCATTTTGTATATGATTTATTTAGAATGCTCTGTGTAGGTCAACCACTATAATTGTGCTAGTCAATGAGTGTAGTTGGAAAATGCAGCATACTTCATATATTTTTTTTAATAGCAAGAACATTGCATGGGCACTGACATTTGAATTTCTTCTTCTAACACACGAGTTGGTCTAAGCAGAAGCATTAACTTATTTAAGTGGTCTGATATACCCAATATCAATCTGAATAAAAGGTGTCACTACTCTAGAGTTGGAAAATACAAAGGCCCAAAATACTAAGTGAAACATCTAGGATCATGGTTTTTTATGTCTTACATTTAATTCCTGGAGAAAGTTTTTGAGGCTAATGAGCACCCCTGAGGCAACTCACATAGGAAACTGCATACAAGATAACTTATTTTTAAGAATCTGCTACTATGTCCACTAGACAAAGGCCCATCACAGACATGGGGAAAACATGAGCAGTGGCAGGGAAGTCATGTAGTCATGTTAAAATTTACTGTAGAATCACGCGGGACGTGAGAAGAAATAAAGGGTTGACGTGAGCACCTGAACTGACATGAGAGTGAACAGTTGATACACTCTTCTTTCACAGGAAGATATTTAGCGCAGTATTCTTCATTTCTTTCTCTCTTTTTTCTTTCAAGAGAAGGATAAGAAGACTCAGACTTGAATCCAAGCAGACCAGACTGGCCTAGAATGGGAAGCCTGGATTAAACTGTTCGCAATTAATAAACAAGTTCCGACATTCCAGTTTGGGTGTTGGCAAACAATGTCTTCTAGTCCAGAGAAAGTTCTCAGCATCATACTAAGACCTCAGGCTAAACTACAAAGTAAGCAAAACTGCTTTTCCTGTTCCTCAAGTTCTCTACCACCTCAGGTACCCCAACCTTGGCACATTTTCGGCCTTCCCTCCTTACTGGCTAACTGGACCTGGTCTCCATAAGGCACCCATTTGGTGAAGCTATTCTTTCCCCTTCCTAGCAGGTTCTGATCTCTTAAAACCAGTAAGATATAGTTAATTCTATTAGTCTGTTTCTCATTGATAAACAAAACATCTAAAGCAGACACTTTATAAAGAGAATAGGCACATTTAGCTCACAGTTTTGGAGGCTGATAGTCCAAAGTTAGGCAGTCACATAGATTCAGCCTCTAAAGAGAGTCTCTTGTGAGTGGCATCAGAATGACAAGAATGAGAATGATTACAGGGTAAGAAAGGAAGCCAGAGAGTGAAGTGAGGCTCATCCTTTTTTTTTTTCTATATAATGACCATCTCTCACAAAAACGACGGGAGTCTTAAGAACTCCATTAATCTTTTATTAGAGCAGTGTACCACTCCCTTAATCATCTTGTACTAGGTCCTACTTCTTAAAACCCCACCACTTCACAGTACTGCCACACAAGAGACCAAGCTTCCAAAGAAGAATCTTTGAAGGACAAACTATGGTAATCAATTGGGCTTGAATTTGCAGAAGATATTCTGGACTAAAAGTTCCATTAAATGTATGTAATTTGATAGGACAGATTTTTGGGGCCCTAAGGGTTTTGTCCATCTCAACTATCTGCCCTCCCCTTCCACAAAATTAGACTTTGAATGAAATATCCAAAGCACAGATTCTCTGTCTTAGCACATGGCTTCTTCCTCCCAGGTCTCCTTTTGCATCTCTCTCTTGCAACCACTAGAGTTGAGTCCACAGGAAAGACTCAAAACTGGAAACTATAGGATCCTAGAACAGAACATCTGCTGAATGTTACCTTTGTACAAGCTCTTGGGGACTATCTGTAACTTTCAGAGGGGAACTTTACTGTCTAAATTTATGGCAAGTGCAGGAAAACCTTCTATAGAGTTGTTAACTGATAGCATCCAGCCTTGGATGAGGCATTTCACTGAGGGAAGTTTAATTCTTCCCAAGGGAGCCTGCTCCATTGTTCATACTTACTGGAAAGCTCTTTCCACGCAGCCCAGCTATGTGTCCAGGGGGAAAGGAAGAAGTTTTTTTTTATAGATAACTTTCAGACTTGCATGATGACATAATTTTATTTCTACTTTTACCATTGTTTCATATTTCTAGTTTAATTGCTATGCATTTTTGGCAATTTCTTTAGTATGCTGTTGGATGATTAGTGTTGTAAAAGATAGTTGTATGGGTGGTTGAACTCAGGGTGAGAGCTTATGGTAGGTAAATGGGAAGATCCAAGAGACAGTATCATAAAAGCTGGTAGATAAAGAGGAACAGGGAAAACTGCTGGTTGAAGATGCAGAGATGACTGGGAAAATGATGCCAGAAGCCCTTTGGGTAGGTGAATCTGCTAAATAGTGAATGGGTCAAAAGATTGAACAGGAAGAAAAAAGAAAGTGCTCATTTGTTTTTAGGAAAGACTTTAAAAAAATACACTGGTATGGCTATCAAAATTATATTCTTAATATTTATTGTCTTCCAGGAAGTTCCCAAATAGTGAATATAATAGGTAGCTCCCCTAGCCACATATATAAAATTAGTTATATAAATTAGCTACTTACTGAGCTCCTATTTGTGCCTGGATCTGTGCTAGGCACTCTAATTAATACAAGCCCTATTACTAACTTATAGTCCAACCAGTAAACATGATATGCACATAAAATGATTCAGTAACTGGAGAAAATGAATATAAAATGCATGTCAACTCTCCAGATTAAAGAAATTAAAAAAAGAAAGTTGCTCATTGCGGACCAAAATCATCAAGGAAAGCTTCATAGGAGAGGTAGGAATGAAGATTTAGAAAGAAAAAGGGACAAAGAAAGGGCAGAATGAAGAGAAGAATGTCAGAACAGAGAGAATAATGAATGGGAGTGAAAGGTTACAGAAACAGCTGTTGAGTCTAACCACAGATAATTCTTAAAATTAGGTAGAAACGTTTAGGCTTGGTGTGGTAAGGAAGAGAAGAGGCAAAGTTTTTCAGCTCAATATTTATAGTGATGTTCTGCAGGTTAATCTACTTTAAAGCACCTAGCTCTTAGCTTTCAGGTGCTAAGCACCTGAAAGATGCTAACCATTTATTCCCCTAAAATAGAGAGTAATAGATTGAAAATGGTACACAAAAGGCACTTCATTCATTCATTTTTGTGGGGTGTCTTCTACATGTCAGTCACATCCTGGACTGAACTTAGAAGTTACAAAAGTAATAAAATCAGATATTTACCTAATTTTAGACTATCATAGACTGTATATACCTAGTGATAGCCAAGAGGCACTCATTTCTCACACTCAGAGAAAATTCAGCTCCTATTGCTGCTTTATTTGCCTCCTTGGAACACTGACTTTTAAACAAGAAAAACCAAAAAAAATGTAACATTTTGCAGTTTCCTAGTCTGTTTGGGAAGAACATCTGAGATGAATCACATAAAAGTGTTCAAAAAATGAGGGGGGCCATACAAATGAAATGAATAATCACTTTTATGACCACCAAAGATGATTGGTTCTTGCATCTTGGAGTCTCTCAGGGCTGGGTTCTCATGATGATATATGTGCAAAAAGCCTTGACTTTTGGATCTTTTACTTATTGATTGTGCACAAGAGGCCAAGTTTGGAAACCACAGTGGCTATTTTCAGGCAAATTTATCTAGTTTAGCTGTTAGTTAGTTTGCCTAGAGGCAGTGTGGTCTGCACACAGGGCAGGGAGTTAGCCTGTGAAAGTCTAAACCTGCTTAACTTCCAGTCTGCTATATGTCCTTGGATAACCTGATTAAACTCTCTGTGTTGATTGAGTCTTAACTGTCACCTCAGACCACTGATTTGTTTAAGAGATGTTTTATGAGAAGTAACTGATTATTGCCTCTAAGCTGATTTCAAAATACTGACCTAGGACTTCCAGCTTCCAGGCTGATATGTGAGAAGCTTACAAGTCACCATTTCATCCTAATAACAAGTGAAAAGTCCAGCACAGAAAGTAAAATAGTGGTTACCAGGGACAGGTTGGAGACAGGCATGGAGAGAAGTAGGAGTATATACTTATAGTCAAGTCAGATTAATAAATCAGAAAGTCTAATGTGTAGCATGAATACTATGGTTAATAACATGGTATACTGAAAATTTGTTGAGAGATTTTAATTACTTCTAGAAAGCTTACACACATACATACAAAAAAAGTAGCTATGTGAAGTGATGGATAATTTAAATTTCTTGGCTGTACAAATAATTTCACTATGTTTATGTGTGTCATAGGGCCAGGAATGTGGCTCTGTGGCACAAAGCCTGCATATATGTGTGTCACAATACCTATCATCTGAAAGCTGAGATCACTGGGTAACCACTGCCCTCAGACTAGAGACTGTAGTTGGGTATTGGAAATCACAACTTACTGGAGCTGAAAACCAGCTATGTGGGAATTAATGCTGGTCTAGTAACTGATGAATTTTTGGAGATGCTGCATGAACAGATCCTAGAGTTGAAATTCCAGGAAGACTTCAGTCATGTGGGGCTGATGCTTATACTTTGGTCTCCTGTGAATTTTATCACCAAGACCAGTGCCATTAGGGTATATCTTGGTTACCTTTCCTTCATTGCTGGGACAAAATACCTGACACCCAAAATTAAAGAAGGAAAGGGTTATTTAGCTCACAGTTTGTGGAGGTTTCAGTCCATAATCAGCTGGCTCCAAAGCACAGTGGCATGGCACAGAGCAACACTTTAAGGTGGCAGAAGACAGCAAAAACAGAAAAAGAAGAAAATCACACTGTTCAGACCATTCTTACAATGAGACAATCAGCCTCATGCAAATTTGCTGTATATCAGAAAAAAAAAATCCTTGGAATTTGAGACAATGTGATATGAGGCTTCAAATTTTGAGATATTTCCTGATTTTATGGAAACTAAAGCAGAAAGTTGTTACATTTTTTATGAAAGGTTTTTAGTAGAGTTTTGTAGTATTATTTTAGTAGAATCTTATTTCTATGCAATGCAGAATTGATGGACCTCTTATTCTCTATTCATGGTACATTAGTATTACATACAGTTTTTAAGTAATGGTGATCCTTATTATAACAGCTTTTAGGAGGATGTTACATTGGTCTCTTAAACACTAGGGGATGTCAAATAATGGAAATGGATACAGCTTTGCCTTAAAGAGTACCAGTCTGGAATTTGTCAGATTGTATTAAAAGAAAGACTTGGAGTGATCATTAATGTTTATGATTTTAATATTTATGAAGGCTATTACATGGCCTGGATATGACTGAAAGCCAAACTTTTAAATTTTTTGAGTATTTTTAAACAAAGAAATATTTTAAATAAATTCCATTTACACACACACACACACACACACACACAAAAGCAAGGGAGAGCAAGCCTCTTTTTCTCCCTTACATTGTAAGCAGGCAATCATAAAATCTTACACAGGCTCAGAATGTTTATAAAGTGAGTATCCTGGCTGCTCACTGAGTCTCTTAGTTAAACTTCTAAACTTCTCAAATTGACACAATGTATCAACCATTATAATCCACCCCTTGTCTTTAAACAGGTCTCCAGATACAAAGACATGCTTATTATCATTTCACAACTTGAGCATTATAACATAGGTTTAACAATCCTTAAGTCTATCAACATTACACTACATTAGAACCATAAGACTCATGCACATCCCTTTATGCAAAAGGCATTTAGTCCATCTCTAAGGGTTGCCAAAGTCCTAACAGTTTTAGCATTGCTGAAAAGTTCAAGTCCCAAGTAAGGCAAACTCTTAGCTGAAAGCCCCTGTGCAATGAAAAGTTAAGCACTTCCAACATTCAGTGGCACAAGCTAAACAATTTTATTCCAAAAGTTACAAACATGGGTATACAAATGAATCCAGCAGGACAAACATTAAATTGTGTAATTCTCTATGCAGCATCTAAGGCAATCTGTGGCAAATTGTGAGCTCCAAAAGACTTGGGTGGCTCTCATCCCTACAGCACTTGTGGTGGTTATAGCTCACATGGCTTCTCTCTTAGAACCACTCTGCTCTCTCTTTGCAGCTTTCCTAGATGATCCACATTCCTGGTTTTTCCAGATTTCTGGCATCTCTTCTGTATGGCCTTCCAGGTCTTCCAAAATTGAAGATAAACTTTCAGATCTTGAAGATAGATTCAAGTGATTATGAAAGGAAAGATCTCATAAAATATTAAGGAACCAGGAAATAACAATGCAAAGAAAAACAATATAAAATTGCTAGGGATCAAGGGAAACACAAGATAAATGACATTAAAAAACTATTTGCAGAAAATTTCCCAAGCATGGGAATAGAATTTGACGTTCAGATAAGTGAGGCATATAGAACTCCAAAATAAATGACCAAAACAAATCTACACCAAGATATATAACAATCAAGATCCCAGAAATCTCAGCACAAAAAATAGAATATTAAAAGCTGTTAGAGAAAAGAAACAGGTCACTTATAAAGGAAAGCCCATTAGAGTCACAGTCAATTTTTCAGCACAAATCATCAAGTCAAGAAGAGTTTGGAGTGAAGTATTTCAAGCCCTGAAAGAAAACAACTTCCAATGCAAATTGAAACTTAAAATTATCTTCCAAAATTGATGGAGAAATAAGATACATCTGTCACTGTCTTAGTTACTTTTCTCTCATTGCTGAGACAAAATACCTGATACCCAAAATTAAAGAAGGAAAGGTTTATTTAGCTCACAGCTTGTGAAGGTGTTAGTCTATAACCAACTGGCTCCAAAGCAACACTGGCATGGCACAGATGCAACACTTCAAAGCAGCAGAGACAGCAAAAGCAGCAAGAACGAAAGAGGGGGAGATCAAGCCTCTTTTCCTCCCTTATATTGTAAGCAAACTCCTATGCCCTAGAGTGGGTGTAGCAATCACAAAATCTTCATGATTTCCTGTGGCACAGGCTCAGGAAGTTTACAAAGTGGGTACCCTGGCCCCTTGCTGAGTCACTTAGTTAAACTTCTAAACTTCTCAAATTGACCCAAAGCATCAACCATTACAAGATGTGAAATCAACTTGATTGGCTTTCTGGTCCACCCAGAATATTGGCTGTCTCTGGGTTGGTTGTGGAGGTGTGGCCTTGGGGTGTATTCTTCTCCCCTTCTTCTCTGGTACTCTTCTCAAACTCTGCTTCCAGGTTTCCATGAACTAAGCATCAGCTAAGCACATCCCTCAGCTATGATATTTCTGCCTCAGACCTGGCTGACCATGCAATCACTGAGCCAAATTAAATCTCTTTCTTTAAGTTTTGGGTCTTTGGTATTGTGTTCCATGATGGGAAAATGACTATCATAAGAGCTGTATCAGGTTCTCACAGTAAAGACTGGAGAAAATTCCCCTCATAATTCTGAGAGGAGCAGGTGGGTGAAGTAATTATTTTGAAATATGTCAGAGCACTCTGTTCTTCTTGCTAAGGTCTGTACTCAGAAGAAATACCTTTTGCCTATGCCTCAGCTACTGACATTTTCTCAGAGCCCAACTAACTTGGAGAATGGAACTCCAAACACTGTTAGCCATCCTGTACCACCTATAGAGGCGTACTGGTGAGGTTCATAGTAAGAAATAATGAATAACCAAAAAAATGATATTTAATCATAAGACCTAATAATGGAATGTGTCTGCAACTGCAGCTTATTACTACATTACTAAATACTGATTTGCTGAAGTTTCTTTCATCTGGTAATTATGTCTGTCTTTCAATAAAGATTATAAGGCACATTAAAAGACAACAAACAAGCAAACAAACAAAACAAAAGCACAGTTTAAAAAAAAAGCAAGCACCAAAATAAGATCCAGATATGGCAGGGTTGTTGGAAATAGTATATTGTGAATTTAAAATAACTATAATTAATATTTTAAGAGTTCCACTGGAAAACAAAATATATTAGCCACATAAGCAGAGAGATGACCATTCTAAGGTAGAATAAAAAAAGATACAAAAATCCTGAAGAAGATATAAAAATCCTGAATAATCCACTAATAAGCAATAAAAATTATGAAGAAAAAACAAAAACAAACAAACAAAAAACCCTACAAACTAAAAATAGCTCAAGAACAGATGTATTCACCACTGAATTGTATGAGAACTTTAGAGAAGATCTAATGTCAACACTTCCCAAACTCTAATGAAATGGAAAGGAAAGACATACTCCCAAAGTCACCCTTGGAAGCTACCATTACCCTGATTTTAAAATCAGGCAAAGACTCATTAAAAAAAATGACAGGCTGATCTCTTTATTTGACATGGATTCAAAAATCTTCAGGAAGGTACTGGCAACAGACCATAATCAATCATCAAAGAGATCATGTATCATGACCAAGTAGGCTTCATCCCAGGGATACAAAGATGGTTTAATACACAAAAATCAATAAATGCAGTATATCACATAAATAGAAGCAAGGATAAAAATCACATGATCATCTGAATAGGTATAGAAAAAAACCTTTGAAAAAATCTAATAACCATACATGATAAAAAAAAACCCTGAAGAAAATAGATATGGAAGTATCTCAATCTGATAAAAGCCATTTATTAGAAACCTACTGTCAACATCATTTTAAATGAAGAAAAGCTAAAATCTTTTGCTCCAAACAAAACAAAAATACCCACTGTGTTCAAGAATTACCCAGAGCCATTAGACAAATAAAAAGGATATGTACTGGGAAGGCAAAAATCAAATTATCATTATTTGCAGATGATATGATCCCTTAGATAGAAGGCCCAAAAACTTCCACCAAAACACTAACAATCAAATTCAGTAATGTAGCAGGATATAAAATCAATGTGCAAAGGTCAATAGCATTCCTGTATACCAATAATGAATTTAGTGAGAAAGAAATTAGGAAAACAATACCTTTCACAACAGCTTGAAGAAAAATTAAATATAGTACTTAAGGATTAACATAACAAAGGAAGTGAAGGGACTCTATGATGAAAACTATACTACTCTGCAAAGGGAAATATAAAAGGACATCAATTAATGGAAGATAACATTTATTCTTGGCAGAACCAATATAATCAAAATGGTCATACTTTCAAAATGATATACAGAGCTATCACAATCCCAATCAAAATGCCAACAGTATTCCACACAGAACTAAAGAAAACAATACCAAAATTCATATAGAACCAGAAAAGATCTCAAATAACAAAAGCAGTCTTGGTCAATAGTAGCAAAGCAGGAAACATCACAGATTGTATTGCAAAGCTATAGTGATAATAACAACAAAAACAGCATGGTACTGGCACAAAAACAGACATTCTGCTCAGTGGAGCAGAATAGAGGATGAAAGAATACCAGACATACCCAATTATCTGATCTTTAACAAAGGGGCTAACATGCACTGGAAGTATGATACCCTGTTTAACAAATGGTACTGTTAAAACTGGCCATCCATACTCAGAAGACTAAATCTGGACCCATATCTCTTACGATGTGCTAAACTAAAATCAAAATGGATCAAAAGTCTAAATGTTAAATGTAAACGTTTAATCTGCTGGAAGATAAAATAGGTAAAACTTTTAAAGACACATGGAGAGGCAAGAAGTTCCTAAACAGAACCTCAGTTGCCCAAGAAATAGTATCACCAATCAACAAATGGAATCCTACCAAATCGCGACACTTCTGCACAGCCAAAGAAATAACCAGCACAGTAAAAAGACAACTACAGAGTGAGAAAAAATTTTGTCAGCTATTTCTCTGACAGAGGACTAACATCAAGAATATATAAAGAATTAGATCTCAGAAATTAGATCTCTTCAAATAAAAAATCCCACTTCAAATGTCCAAAGAAAATGAGTAGACACTTCTCAGAAGTATAAATGGCTAATAAATACATGATAAAATATTTAAAATCTCTTGTCTGTAGTGTAATGAAAATAAAACAACACTGATATTGTATCTTAATCCTGATGAAATTGTTTCCATCAAGAAATCAGTTACTGTAATACAAATGTGAGATAGGCTGTGGGAGGAAAAGCAACATTTCTACATTTCTTACAGGAATATAATCTAGTATAACTACTATGAAAATCAGCATGGAGATTCCTCAAGAAACTAAAATTAGAAATTCTATTTGTCCTAGCTCTTCCCCTTCTTAGTATCTTACTGAGAGAGTTAAAGACATCATATTACAGTGGTACATGCATACCCTTGTTTACAGCATCACAACTCCTAACAGCCAAAGCTTGAAAGCAGCTGATATGTCCATCAATAGATGAGTGGACAGAGAATGTATTATATTTATGCCTAGTGGGTAGTACTCTGCCACAAAGAAGAATAGACTTGAGCCATTTGTAGGAAAATGGATGCATCCTGGGACCATAGTGTTAAGTGAAATAAATAAGACACACAAGCTTAAAGATCATATAATTTCTTTTACCTGAAGAAACCAAAATATAAATAAATTAGAGAGCAAAATAAAAGGGGGATAATAAGGAATAGGGAGACAGATCTTTTGCAAAAAGATAGAAGACCAACAGATGGAGGCTGGAAGAGGCAGAGAAAAGAGAAGGAAAAAAAGAATTAAGATTTGTTTGTACATAACCAACTCTCCATGAGCAATATAATCATTGTGTACCATAAAAGTCCTAATAAAAATAAAAAGTTAAAAAATAATGCAATTTTAATAAACAGTTTCACATGATTTTTTTGATGAAAGATGTTTCTAAAGTTATATGGAGAGAAAACTAATAAAGAATTCCAGAAGAATTATGAAAAATGGAGCAAGAGAATGGAAGAACACAAATTCTCTCTTCTATTCCTGGACTTACAATCCTTAGGAAAGTTTTGTAATACTCATTAAACTTAAGGTACACATAACCTTGATTCAGCTCTTGTACTTGTAGGATTTCATCTTGTAGATATAATGCCCTCTATGATGTATGAACAAGATTATTGTGGAAGAATTGTTTATAATAATACATGATTAGATGCATCATCACTGTGTATCTATTACGGTCTGGTTAAATAAATTATAGACTATCCATGCAGTGCAGGACTCTGCCTGTGACAAAAAGAAAAATTTCTTTCTGGATTGATATGGAATGATTTCCAAGATATGTAGCTAAGTTGAAAAAGTGTGCTCTCATTTGAGGAAAGATAAAGAAACATTAAGAAGAGAAGACAAGAAGGCCAATCAGTGAGCAACAAAATACAAAGCCTCCCAGGAGAAACAACTCATTTGCCAGAATAAAACACCCTGGAGAGACCCAGACAGAGGGAGATGGATCATCTTGACACAGGAAGAAATTAAAATGTAAAAAAGCTCATCAAATACTTTGGGACTTCAACTGAAACAGCTTAAAATTATGGGACACAGTGTTTTTGTTCCCGGCAACACGCCAAGTTTGCAAAGGCCTGAATCTGAGCCAGCCGGCAGAGCCACCACCACTCACAGGAAGCACAGCAGCGCTGAAGTTGGGGGTTGGTGAACCCAATGGAGAGCAGAGCCAGTGAAGGGACCTTCATTAATCATGGTCAGTGCTGGGAATGAGACCCTCCCCCACAGGAAGGGCTCGACCAAGTGGGCGACATGTTGGAATAGGGCAGGAGGAGCCTGAACTGGGAGCAACAGTGACTTCAGTTGGTTCCTCCCTCCCAAGAGCAGATTTGTGGGATTTGCTTGGACTGGGCTGTGCCCCTAGCCGGGACCCAATGAGCTATCCCAAATTGATTCCCTGTGCCTAGCAAGCACTGACTGGGTGAAGGCACCTGAAGTTTGGCTGGCCCAGTGGGGAGGGGAAGGCATACGCAGCCTGCTTACACCTCAGTGACAAGAGCAGGCAGGAGAGGGCAGAGGTCCCTCGCCAGTGTGCTTTGGAGGAAATGTGGCCAATAGGGAAGGGGGCTGGGACCTGCACTGTAACCTGTGTGGAGGAAGCTGGGACCATGACAGGAGAGAGAGGCAGGAGGAGGCCCCCAGCCCAGAACCCTGAGAGCCCTGATCCAGGAGAAGGAAAAACAAGGGAGACTGAGGGTGGCAAACACACAACATCAGACATGGCTTCAATGGACATTAAGAGATATCTTCGGGACCTTGAAGACAAGCTCAAAACTGAAATATTAAATCAGATAAAGCAGGATATGAGTAGAATAATAAAAGAA